>JARQOD010005952.1:0-45392 GCA_033576555.1 Oophaga sylvatica | reverse complement strand
TTTCTCAGACTTATTTTGATTAAGCTTAGAAAAGAAGTCTCTGATATTAGACATGTGACTAGTTGCTCCAGAGTCTATACACCATGCATGCTTTGATGTATTTGCACTGACAGTAAATGCAATTTCAGTATTCACAGAATCATTTTCTCCAGACACAGCACTCTTAACCCTTTGCTGACTGTTTTGCTTTTTCAGCTGATTCATTCTAGCTTTCCAAACTCTGCAGTCGGCTTTCAAATGTCCTGATTCTTGTAAACAAAACATTCACGTGTTTCTTTTAGGTGCTTTCTGTTATCATATAGACTCTGTGTTTGTAAAGCAGACTCTGTCTTGGTGCTTATACATTCTGCCTTCCGTTTATATTCATCTATAAGCTTCCCTCTTACATACTCAAGAGTAAGCTCATCATCTGGGCGCGCATCTAGTGCGGTCACAAGCGTGTCATAGCTCTCTGGAAGACCACTAAGCAGTAATGTGGCTACATGAAAGCCCTTCAGATCTTCCCCAATGCCTCTCAAGCGTTCTACAAGCTCTAGAAGACTCCTGATGTACTCCTGCATATCCTGGCCTTTCTGTAGCTTAGACTGGTACAGTTTTCTCATAAGATACAGTTTATTGCTTAAATTAATCCTCTCATGTACCTTTTGCAGCTGCTCCCACATTTCTCTTGCAGCATCACATTTACACACATGAACAATCTGATCATCATCTATGCTGAGTGATATGGTACTCTGTGCTTTCTGATCCATCTCTATCCACTCCTGTGGTATTGGGTCAGGTTTAGGCTCCTGTGTGTATTTCCACGTACCTTCCCTTATCAGCAGCATCTTCACTTTGAATTTCCAGGATTGATAGTTCTGGTTAGTGAGACTTGGTACTGTAAACTTCATGGAGTTGCTGCTGGTGGTGGCCATCTTTGCTGTCTTTCTTTCTTTTCTTTGTGTTCTGAGGATCTCTGGGACTCTAGGACTCTGGGCACTCTGGGCACTCTGGGAACTCTGGGCCCATAACCTGTTAGCAGCGGATTAACCAGCGTAACATCCGGAGTCAGCAACAGAGAATGTAGATTTATTCACATCCAGTATAGACAGCTTACAACACAGTATGAAATGTGATTAGCCTGATATCTGCTATGGCTGCAGCATGAAAAACATTACAACAACACAGGAAGAGAAGGAGGAGATCCTGTCTGTGAGTGAGGGTTTTTTTTTTACAAAACTTTGTTAACAACCTCACAATATGCACAACATATCAAACAGTACAGTAGTAGTTGTTGCAATACATACAAATCAATATGCATTATTCCAACACATTTACTAGGAAATGTCATTGTAACATTTACCAACTCTGGCTGGCCATGTAGTGTGTGACACATAAGCACACATATCTTGTTTCATTTATGAAGGAGGGACTCTTAAAGTCAAAGAGACTTTACAGGGGCATCAGGCAGCATTAATCTGCTTAAAGGGCCATTATTAAACAGTGGGTCTCCTAAACTGTTATAGCCTATGCAGTGAGTGGATGGGCTGCCAAGTCATATGCACCCCAATAAGCCTTTGAACCCAGGTACTGAATGGGCCAAGGAAAATCCACTTCACATTATTCATTTTGTACTCCCATTACCTTTTATTATGCATTGACGGCAAGGCCTGCCTGTCATGGGTGCATCGCCACGAAGATCGTCGCGATTGCACATTCTGACTTCTCACAGCTGAGTTTCTGTTTCTTTGTTTTTTGGTGATGTGAGAGTTAATTTTTCCTAGCTCTTTGCTAAGGCTAGGTGCAGCCTCGCCCGGCTGCTTTTGTTTATGTTCTAATTAGTTTCCTTTATATTTCTGCCAGTCTGGGTGTTAGACGCCGGTGAAAGCATTCATGTAGTTCAGCAGTCTGGATCGGTTCTGAGAATATTTAAGCTAAGAGTTCATTAGTTGTTTTTACTCTTATAGCTTATAGTTTATCTCTGAGACCTTAGGTGTTCCTACTGTGTGTGAGTGTTGTATGTAAGACTTTATTTACTTTATTCCTTCTCTTTCTTGTATGTCTTTCTGTTCATTATCCGTTACCTGTTCATTCCCTTTGGTGGTATTCAGGGTCCTTCTTAGGACTAGAATACAGTTGGCAGGGATTGATAGGAGACAGGGTTTACGCTGGTGGCCTGGACCTCTGTACCTTTAACAGTACCTCCAGGTTGAGGGATTAGTTAGGACCCCAGTTCAGGGTCAGCTTAGACCCCGGTCACCCTCTAGCCGGAGACAGCGTATTACGGATTCCGTTTTGACCCACTGGACATTCTATCAGGTAAATCCATGTTATAATATATCTATGCGCATGTTATATAGTATGTTGCCCTTTTGATATAGATTACTGACATCTCATATATATATCTGCTATACAGCGTGACATTTTCACCGGCCCAAACTAAAGATTCTCCCCAGCTGTCATGGATCCAGTAGCCCAGCTGGCCCGGCAGTTGCAGGGGTTGTCCATGGAATTTGCAGACATTAAGTCCAAGGTTTTGTCCCTCCCAGAGCAAGCCAGATCTGAACCTAAGGTTGCTCTCCCGGACAGGTTCACTGGTGGGCGGGACAAATTTTTTACTTTCCGGGAGGCATGTAAATTGTACTTTCGGCTGCGGCCTCGGTCATCTGGGAGTGAAGAGCAGAGGGTGGGAATTGTTATCTCGCTCTTACAAGGGGACCCTCAATCTTGGGCGTTCTCTATTCCTCCAGGCTCCCCAGATCTCCAGTCAGTGGATCGATTTTTTACTGCCCTGGGTCTGGTATATGATGATCCGGATCGAGTTTCCCTTGCTGAAACAAAGTTACGTAAAATACGGCAAGGAAATCGTCCAGCGGAGGAATATTCTTCTGAGTTCCGTAGATGGGCAACAGATACTCAGTGGAATGACCCAGCTCTTAGGAGCCAGTTTTGTCAAGGGTTGTCTGACAAATTAAAAGATGTGTTGGCTCAGTATGATTCTCCTCCATCACTGGAGGCTGCTATGGCCCTCGCTATTCGCATTGATAGACGACTTCGGGGAAGACGCGAGGTAACTCCGCCCCCCATGATGACTCCACCTACTACTAAAGTCCCTTATACTGAGGTTCCCCTGGTCTGTTCTGAGGAACCCATGCAGTTGGGAGGGACATCATTTTGTAGGAGGGAATCGGCGGTGCGCCGCAAGACTAGAAGGTGTTTCTTTTGCGGGAGAGAGGGACATTTTGTTGGGGGTTGTCCATCCCGGACCTCTTTGACCCAAGGAGTTAACCTGGGAGTCTGTATTTCGTCCCCAAATCCCTCTCAGTTTATCGTGCCTGCGGAGGTGGTGATTGGTACTAGAACTGAGAGGATTTCTGTTTTTCTTGATAGTGGGTCCGGGGCTAATCTTGTGGACGCTCGGTTTGCCCAGGTGCATGGTATGCAACTGAGTGTATTGGCCAAACCGGTCCCTATACTCTCTATTGATTCTAGACCTCTTGGTCAAGGTAGCTTGGTTCAAGCTGTTCATAACATAGATCTTCGAGTAGGGGCAATACATAAAGAGCAATTGTCTTGTTATGTGTTGGAGGGTCTACCTACTCCTATTGTGTTGGGACTTCCTTGGTTGGCTAAACATAACCCAGTGATTGATTGGCAATCCAGAAAGATTAGCCAGTGGGGTGAATTTTGCAAGAATAACTGCATGAGCACGGTCATCGGTGCGGTTGTACCTAGGACTTTGCCTCCTTTTCTGGAGGACTTTGGGGAGATGTTCTCAGAGGAGGGGTGTAAAGAGTTACCTCCTCATCGCGCATATGACTGCTCAATAAAGTTGCTTCCTGATGCCTTATCTCGTACTTTCCCAGGGACCGGGAGGATGGATGATCCGGTTCTTATTCCTCAGGAGGGAGTTGTAGTGTCAGCTGTATGCTCTGAGCTTGAGGGGGAGGTATTGGGGGCTCAGGGGGACGCCCCTGTGGGACTTCCAGGGAGACTGATAGTTCCAGATCAGTTAAGACTGAAGGTTACGGAGAACCGTTACAAACGGATGGCTGATAGGGGGAGAGTTTCTGGTCGAGATCTGAAGGTGAATGATCTGGTGTGGTTGTCTACCAGGAATATTAAACTTAAAGTTTCCTTCTGGAGGTTGGGTCCCAGATTCATCGGGCCGTACAGGATCAGCTCCATAATTAATCCTGTGGCATTTCGTCTGGACCTCCCTCCTACGTTTAAAATTCATAATGTGTTTCACAAGTCATTACTTAAAAAGTATGTGGCACCAGTCATACCGTCACCTCTACCTCCTTCAGTGGTGGTCAATGATAACGTGGACGGACCTTTCACACAACTCACCCGGACAGACCTGGTCATGAGGGTCCGGAGGCCCCTCGTAGAAGGGGGGGTACTGTCATGGGTGCATCGCCACGAAGATCGTCGCGATTGCACATTCTGACTTCTCACAGCTGAGTTTCTGTTTCTTTGTTTTTTGGTGATGTGAGAGTTAATTTTTCCTAGCTCTTTGCTAAGGCTAGGTGCAGCCTCGCCCGGCTGCTTTTGTTTATGTTCTAATTAGTTTCCTTTATATTTCTGCCAGTCTGGGTGTTAGACGCCGGTGAAAAGCATTCATGTAGTTCAGCAGTCTGGATCGGTTCTGAGAATATTTAAGCTAAGAGTTCATTAGTTGTTTTTACTCTTATAGCTTATAGTTTATCTCTGAGACCTTAGGTGTTCCTACTGTGTGTGAGTGTTGTATGTAAGACTTTATTTACTTTATTCCTTCTCTTTCTTGTATGTCTTTCTGTTCATTATCCGTTACCTGTTCATTCCCTTTGGTGGTATTCAGGGTCCTTCTTAGGACTAGAATACAGTTGGCAGGGATTGATAGGAGACAGGGTTTACGCTGGTGGCCTGGACCTCTGTACCTTTAACAGTACCTCCAGGTTGAGGGATTAGTTAGGACCCCAGTTCAGGGTCAGCTTAGACCCCGGTCACCCTCTAGCCGGAGACAGCGTATTACGGATTCCGTTTTGACCCACTGGACATTCTATCAGGTAAATCCATGTTATAATATATCTATGCGCATGTTATATAGTATGTTGCCCTTTTGATATAGATTACTGACATCTCATATATATATCTGCTATACAGCGTGACACTGCCCTGCTACCAAGTCATATGCACCCAATAAGCCTTTGAACCCACATACTGGATGGGCCCAGGAAAATCCACTTCACAGTATTCATTTTTACTCCCATTCCCTTTTCTCATGCATTGACTACAAGGTCTGCCCTGCTACCAAGTCATATGCACCCTAATAAGCCTTTGAACCCACATACTGGATGGGCACAGGAAAATCCACTTCACTTTATTCATTTTGTCCTCCCATTCTGTTTTTTTGCATTGACTGCAAGGCCTGCCCTGCTACCAAGTCATATGCACCCCAATAAGCCTTTGAACCAAGGTACTGGATGGGCACAGGAAAATTCACTTCACATTATTCATTTTGTACTCCCATTCCCTTTTCTTATGCATTGACTGCAAGGCCTGCCCTGCTACCAAGTCATATGCATCCCAATAAGCCTTTGAACCCACATACTGGATGGGCACAGGAAAATTCACTTCACATTGTTCATTTTGGACTCCCATTCTGTTTTATTATGCATTGACTGCAAGGCCTGCCCTGCTACCAAGTCATATGCATCCCAATAAGCCTTTGAACCCAGGTACTGAATGGGCAAAGAAAAATCCACTTCACATTATTCATTTTGTCCTCCCATTCTGTTTTCTTATGCATTGACTGCAAGGCCTTCCCTGCTGCCAAGTGATATGCACCCCAATAAGCCTTTGAACCCACATACTGGATGAGCACAGGAAAATCCAATTCACATTATTCATTTTGTACTCGAATTCCCTTTTCTTATGCATTGACTGCAAGGGCTGCTTTGCTACCAAGTCATATGCACCCCAATAAGCCTTTGAACCCACATACTGGATGAGCACAGGAAAATCCACTTCACATTATTCATTTTGTACTCCCATTCTGTTTTCTTATGCATTGACTGCAAGGCCTGCCCTGCTACCAAGTCATATGCACCCCAATAAGCCTTTGAACCCAGGTACTGGATGGGCCCAGGATAATCCAGTTCACATTATTCATTTTGTCCTCTCATTTTTTTTTCTTATGCATTGACTGCAAGGCCTGCCCTGCTACCAAGTCATATGCACCCCAATAAGCCTTTGAACCCACATACTGGATGGGCCCAGGAAAATTCACTTCACATTGTTCATTTTGTACTCCCATTCTGTTTTCTTATGCATTGACTGCAAGGCCTGCCCTGCTACCAAGTCATATGCACCCCAATAAGCCTTTGAACCCAGGTACTGGATGGGCAAAGGAAAATCCACTTCACATTATTCATTTTGTACTCCCATTCCCTTTTCTTATGCATTGACTGCAAGGCCTGCCCTGCTGCCAAGTGATATGCACCCCAATAAGCCTTTGAACCCACATACTGGATGAGCACAAGAAAATCCAATTCATATTATTCATTTTGTACTCCCATTCCCTTTTCTTATGCATTGACTGCATGGCCTGCCCTGTTACTGATGCGCCTCTGAGAGTCAGGGCCTTGGGGTACTCGGCACCGAGCCCATGGAAGTCTATGGGGGATGTCACGGGTAGCACAGCTCGGTCCGTGCCCTGGGCGCTCACCGTAATGTGGGATATTTACAGGGGATGATGGAATGTTCATATAGTTTATCGTGACGCCACCTGTAGTATCTGATCAGGGGGACCAGCGCTGCTATGTGATACTCTGGAAGGGATGGTGTTGGGCAGCTAGATGGTAGGTCTCCTACAGGTAAGACGGTGTCCTTCCAGGGCAGATAGAAATAGGAGGATGCAGGACAGATGGGGATCCCTCCGTCAGAGACAATAAGGGAGACACACACAAAAGTCAGTTTGGTACCTTTACTGTAGAAATGGCAGGTACTCCCCGGAGCATGGTAGGGCGAAGGATGCACATCCGGATTCCTCCACTGGTAGGTGTATGGCCTCCTGTCCTCTGTCGTTATATGATAAAGTCCTGACCTGCTTGTAGCTAGGTCTAACTTGGTATCCGTCCTGTACCTGGCTGACTTGGTGGTTGGACCTTCTCTCTGGCAGAACAGGGTCTTTTTATGGCTGATCAGGCCGACTCCGTTCTCCTGATCCTGCTACGTGTCAACTCTGTGGTACTCCTGGGACTTGTAGTCCTCCAGGAACTCCGGTGTTCTCCTAATAGGTCGTGGAGATCCTTATAAGCTCGGGCCCGGTGTCCAGTATTCGTTGCTGAGGGGAGCTATTAATGCTCACTGATCCCTCCACTTCCACTTGCCTTCGGCCTACCTGGGTCCTACTAAGATCACGCACACCGGCAGTTGGTAATCCGCCTCTTCGCCGCTCTCTAAGCGTCGGCATGCTTCCTCATGAGCTACGCTTCAGATTCAGCTCTGACTAGGCTAGAGCGATTTCCCTTTCACTCGTACTAGCCTCCACTTAAGCTCAAGTTGAACTGACTGAACAGCTCTGCACAGAGTGGGAATCTGCACTTCACTCTGCACGTCAACTTCTGCAGACTGGCTACTGAGCAGAACTGCACTAGCTCTTTGCAGGGTGAGCTCTCTCTGAACTAAACTGAAACTAAACTCTCCTTATATCCTAACACAGCTCCCTCTAATGGTCTTTTAGGTAAACTGAAATGTGTGTGTGTGTCATGACCTCTAGTGGGATCTTCCTTTAGTGCATCCTTCTGGAAGATATGGATCCAGTCACAGCTGGGCTCCACATTCCCCCCTAGTAGAACTCAGCACTCCGGGGCTGAAATACAAAAACAGGTAACAGAACAATAACATATCAAAACAATTCTTCCTTTACAGGAGGTAAGGCACTCTTGAACTGTTGCATAAACGGTAACTGAACAATTATGTACAATGAGGGATTGAGGACTTTGAGCAACCATAAAAGTCCCAGTCTCTTTTGGAAAGGATGCTCAAATAGGGGTGGAGAACACAAGTAGAAATAATGTCCATTCCTCTTGTTCCAAGATTATAAGGGGAAAACAGGTTAATAAATAATAGTATATACAGTATATTATAAGCAAACATATATACATTTATATATAATGACTTTAAACAATTATTTACATTTGCCAAAGGTTAAACTAATCTCTGAACCTAGCAGGGATGTGTCCTTTTGTGCTACGTTCTGATCTGCGTGGTGCAATGACCTGTGAGGTAGCAGTTTCCTTGTTTGTTCTATGTGAGAGTGAATTATAGAATTGTCTCAACCTCCCTACTGGGCTGGCAAACACACTGTGAGCTGAGTGAACTGGTGCAACTTCTGCAGGGGATCCTTCTTCCTGAGGTTCAATTTCTTGGGATTCTGCTTCTTGTGGTGCTCCTTCTTGTGGTGCCGCTTCTTGGGGTTCCACTGGTTGAGGTTCCGCCGGAACAGGTCCTTCTGGAACTGACTCTACTGGCACAATTGGTGCAACTGGATGTAGAGATTCCTCTTGCTGTTGATAAAATTGAAGCACGGGAATGATTACAGCTTCTCCAATTCTGGGCCAATCTGCGGGGAAATCTCCCAAGTCTGTATGTATAACTGCTTCACCACTCTCTTCCTGATTGACAACAGGTTCTTCCTCACGAAGCTTTAATGGGTCCGGACACAACTTTAGATGGTCTCTAGACACAGTTGCAGTCGTTTTTCCTCCATCCTTGCTTATTATGCACGTTTTCTTGTTATCAAACCTTGAACTCTGTATGATGTAGGGCTCTCTTTCCCACTGATCGTCGAGTTTGTGTAACCTCCTCTTTCTTTTCAGTACGATTTCACCAGGTGCGAAAGGTTCAGTTGGCGCACTTTTATTGTAGCGATCTGCTTGTTTATCCCTTCCTCGATTGAGACTCTCTTCAACACAGGCCTGTACTTTTCTGTACTGTTCCTGTCTGTTTGTGTCCCAGTCTCCAGTAGTTACATCTGCTTCCGGTTCTACAACTCCAAGCTCTAGATCCATGGGCAGCTTTCCTGGTCTTGCCCGCATGAGATAGGCTGGGGTGCAGTTGGTGGAACTCACCGGTATGTGGTTGTACAGGTCTACCAGGTCAGGTAACAAGTCTGGCCACCGATTTCTTTCCTCCAGTGGTACATTTTTCAGTAAGTCAATGACGATGTGATTCATCTTTTCACAAAGTCCATTGGTTTGGGGGTGGTACGGTGTTGTTCTGATCTTCTTACACCCGTACAAGTGACAGAACTCTTTGAATAATTCGGCCTCAAAGGCTGGGCCTTGATCAGTTAGCACCTGTTCCGGATATCCGTGTGGTCTACAGAAATGCGTCTGGAACGTTTTTGCTGCTGTCTCTGCCGTCAGATCTTTGACAGGGGCGACCACCAGGAATCTGGAGTAGTGATCCACCATAGTCAGGGCATAGGAATATCCTGACCGGCTGGGTGACAACTTCACATGGTCCAGGGCCACGATTTCCAAAGGGCGAGTTGTCTGGATGGGCTGCAGGGGTGCCTTCTGACTGCTGTAGTCTTTTCGTCTGAGGCCACAGGGTCCACAGTTCCGGCACCACTTCTCGATGGAGCTGCGCATCCCTACCCAGTAGAACCGACACTTCAACAGGGTCTCCAGCTTTTTCCAGCCAAAGTGTCCCGCTTGATCGTGGTAGGCTTCAAACACGATCTGGATGTCTGCTCTGGGAACTACTATCTGCCAAACCATTTCATGGGTCCTTGGGTTGACGTATCTCCTGCACAGCTTCTCACGGTAAATGAACAACCGGCTTCTCTCATTCCACAGCTGCCTTGCTGGTAGGGGCGCGTCCTTCTCCAAGGAGGAACCTTCCTGTGTTATCAGCTCCTTGATACGGCTGACCACTGGATCGCTGTCCTGAGTCTCTTTCCAGCTGTGGTGAGGTAAAGGATTCAACGTCTTACCACGCGGTCTCCTGCTGGCTTGTTGCTCGTAGATCACCCCATTCCGGTGAAAGGCAGGTAGTTCAATCTCTTCCAGATCATCCACTTCCTCTTCAGTGTCTGATTCATGAGGCATCCTGGACAGGGCATCAGCATTGGCATTCTTGCGGCCCGCCCGGTACTTAATTGTGAATTGATAATTTGACAGTCGAGTCACCCATCGTTGTTCCATGGCTCCCAGCTTAGCTGTTTCAAGATGCGTCAAGGGGTTGTTGTCAGTGTAGGCAGTGAACTTGCTGGAGGCCAAGTAGTGTTTAAACCTCTCCGTGGTGGCCCAGACCAGTGCCAGGAACTCCAACTTGAAGCTGCTATAGTTCTCTGGGTTCCTTTCGGTCGGGCGGAGCTTCCTGCTAGCATAGGCGATGACTTTCTCCAGGCCATTTTGCTTCTGACTGAGGACTGCTCCCAATCCTTCATTGCTGGCATCAGTATACAGCAGGAATGGCTGGCTGTAGTCAGGGTAGGCTAGGATCTCATCACCTGTCAGGATGTCCTTCATTTCCTTGAACGCTTCTGCCTGTTCTTTACCCCAATGGAATTGAGAATTTCTGCTTTTGAGGGACTGTCCCACCAGGAGGTCTTGCAGAGGGGCTGCTTTCTTAGTGTAATCTTTTACAAACCTCCGGTAGTATCCTGTCAGTCCTAGGAACTGTCGCACCTCCTTGAGATTTTTCGGCTCCGGCCATTTCTGGATGGCGGTGATCTTCTCAGGGTCTGGCGCTACTCCTTCAAAGCTGACGATATGTCCCAGATACTGTACCTTCTGTTTGAGCAGATGGCACTTTGAAGGTTTCAGTTTCATCCCATACTTGGACAGTGACTCGAATACCTCCGCCAAATGCTTCAAGTGATCTTCATACGTTTTGGAGTACACGATGACATCGTCCAGGTACAGCAACACAGTTTCGAAGTTGAGATGTCCCAGGCAACTCTCCATCACTCTCTGGAACGTGCCAGGGGCACTGCTGAGTCCAAACGGCATTCTGTCAAACTCACAGAGTCCCATCGGGGTGGTGAAAGCCGTCTTCTCCCGATCCTCCTCAGCCACAGCTACTTGCCAGTACCCACTAGTGAGGTCAAGGGTGGAGAAGTAGTTAGCAGTTTTTAGTGCAGCAAAGGATTCCTCAATGCATGGTAATGGGTATGCATCTTTATGTGTAATGCGATTTATTTGTCTGTAATCTACACACATTCGCATGCTTCCATCCTTTTTCCTGACTAAGACTAAAGGTGCTGCCCAGGGACTGCAACTATCCCTTATCACCCCTGCTTCCTTCATATCACACAACATCTCCTTGGCTTTCTGGTAGTGTGCTGGTGGTATAGGCCTGTACCGTTCTTTGATGGGAGGATGATTGCCTGTGGGGATGTGATGTTGAACCCCATTAATTGTCCCAAAGTCGAGCGGGTGTTTGCTGAATACCTGAGCATACTCCTGAACTACTCGGTATACTCCTTGTTTCTGGTGGGCTGGAGTGGTGTCTGTCCCAACATGGAGCTGCTGACACCAATCCTCCACCTGGGTGGTCGGACCGTTATCCTCCACTGGTTGTGGGGAGGTTAAAGGCTTCGCCGGGTGAATGGAGTTATTATCCACAGCATGTAACTTAGCAACAGTGGCATAACGTGGTAATTTGACTTCATCTTCTCCCCAGTTAAGAAGACGCACTGGCACCCTCCCATTATGTACATCCACTACCCCTCTGGCAGTCAAGAGTGTAGGTCTGTGTTCTGAACAATGGGGCTCTACTACTGCTTGGCAGTTTTGTCCTCTCAGACCTATTGCTGCTCTACACCAAATAAGCATTTCACTCATCGGGGGTATCACAATGGGATTCGGGTCTGTTACCCGTACATTACCAATCTCACCACCGGTCAGTTTCACTTGCTGCTGGCACATCAGGGTTCGGATCTCCCTCCGGATCTCTCCCTTTTGCCTTGGTCTGGCGATTTCGGCAAGCTGTTGGAGTAAAAACACAACCTCCTCCAAACAGTTACTAATAATGTTAGTGCCTAAGACCACATTCAACCCATTTTCTTCATTAACAGTCTTTACTACAAGAAGTCCCTGATTCTTTAGCTCCACTCTCCCCACTTTCACGTTTACATCTTTAGCCCCCCGTAATTCAAGAGGGAGACCATTAGAGGCGTATACGGCAAAGTCAGGGTTTGAGGGTTGGAGACTGTCACTGGACCAGTACTTATTGTAGAGAACATCAGGTATAATGGTTACCTGGGATCCAGTGTCCAGCAGGGCAGGGATTGCGATCCCGTCCAGTATGATGGACAGGTATGGCCTTCCTCCTACAAACCTGCGGTTCCAGTCTGAGGGGCCTGAGGAGTCTATTCCTGGGGGTTGGCCCTCGGACCCAGGATTTGCTCGTTTAAAGGACACAGACGTGCTGGGTGACCTTCCCTGTGGCAGCGGTAGCAGATGATCTCTCGGTGAGGATGAGGCTGGTCGCGGGTCCTTCCTGGGGGTGGCGTTGTCCTCCTCCGGTGGGGCGACGTCCTCCCTCTCCTCCGGCGCATCCAAGGGACATCCTCCGGGCAGTCAGCCAGCAGGAGCTTTCCTTCTTCTTTCGTTGGCAATTGCAGGGCACTCATTACAGTGGCCAGATTTTTGGTCAGCTGGCGCACTTCTGAGCGCAGACAGTCCAGCTCAGTAGGGGGCGCCTCCTGCGTTTTGGCTTCTGCAACAAGCGGGGAAAAGGTGGATGCTGCTGGCTTTAGGGTGGTTTCACTCGGGTGACACGGGGTTGCCATCTCGGGTGTTTCCAGAGGTCGCAGTCCTTTTATAGCCATGTCCTTGAGAGCATCAAAGGTAGCATCGGGATGATCCAAGGACCATCAGTGCACAGTCCTGCTTTCCGCTTGGGACCTCAGTCCCCGTACAAATTGTTCCTTTAACATTTTATTTTCGTTGGTGACACTTATAGGGTTAACTTGTTTAAGAGCTCGCAGGGCCCCTTGTAGCCGGCAAGCATAATCCCTAATGCTGTCATCTGATTTCTGGGAACATTGATAAAATCTCATCCGGGATCTGTTTCAGTGCGGTCCTCAAAGATAGTCTGAAGCTTTAAGAAAATTGCAAGCACTGACTCCTGGTCTGCAGCTGTCCAAGTCTCTACTTCTCTCTCTGTAGCACCAGTTAATTGCCCTACTACCACTGCAGCTCTTTGCTTTTCTGTCATAGGGTACATGTCCATTATGCTGCATATCTTCCGCTTGAACCCTGACAGGGTGTCTGGCTTGCCGCTGTACTGAGGGAGCCACTTCGCTCCAGGCATGTATGGCAGCGTTAGCGGTACTATTGGGACCGCAGGACCAGGTGAGGGGCCCGCATTTCTATCCTGCGCTGCAGCGCCGAGGGGTAAGTCATTAAGGCCATCGGCCTGGGCCGCATTGTCGGCCTGGGCCGCGTTGTCAGCTGGCTGCTGCGACATGTCTGCGTCCCCCTAGTTAATCGTAGCCTAGCTTCTCTGAAGGCTGCAGCTCCGCAAGGCACAGCGGTGGAGAAAGGACCTGTGTCGCTGGTGCTCTGACGTCAGAGCGTTCACTGAAGCTCTCCACAGGACCTGCCGCCGCTTCAGCGTTGGGGGCGTGTTCAGGACTCAGCGCGCTTTTGCAGGTACGCCCACTAGTTTTCGCGCCGGGACGCTGTAAATGGCGGCAAATGGCGGGAAATCTTCACCACTATATAAAACAGTCTTTTTTTGCAAGGCACACAGTACCCGGTGGCAACGGGCACAAATTACTCCGTTGCTGCAGGCACGAAATCCTGTTCGTGACGCCAAGTTTAAAGATGATGCGCCTCTGAGAGTCAGGGCCTTGGGGTACTCGGCACCGAGCCCATGGAAGTCTATGGGGGATGTCACGGGTAGCACAGCTCGGTCCATGCCCTGGGCGCTCACCGTAATGTGGGATATTTACAGGGGATGATGGAATGTTCATATAGTTTATCGTGACGCCACCTGTAGTATCTGATCAGGGGGACCAGCGCTGCTATGTGATACTCTGGAAGGGATGGTGTTGGGCAGCTAGATGGTAGGTCTCCTACAGGTAAGACGGTGTCCTTCCAGGGCAGATAGAAATAGGAGGATGCAGGACAGATGGGGATCCCTCCGTCAGAGACAATAAGGGAGACACACACAAAAGTCAGTTTGGTACCTTTACTGTAGAAATGGCAGGTACTCCCCGGAGCACGGTAGGGCGAAGGATGCACATCCGGATTCCTCCACTGGTAGGTGTATGGCCTCCTGTCCTCTGTCGTTATATGATAAAGTCCTGACCTGCTTGTAGCTAGGTCTAACTTGGTATCCGTCCTGTACCTGGCTGACTTGGTGGTTGGACCTTCTCTCTGGCAGAACAGGGTCTTTTTATGGCTGATCAGGCCGACTCCGTTCTCCTGATCCTGCTACGTGTCAACTCTGTGGTACTCCTGGGACTTGTAGTCCTCCAGGAACTCCGGTGTTCTCCTAATAGGTCGTGGAGATCCTTATAGGCTCGGGCCCCGGTGTCCGGTATTCGTTGCTGAGGGGAGCTATTAATGCTCACTGATCCCTCCACTTCCACTTGCCTTCGGCCTACCTGGGTCCTACTAAGATCACGCACACCGGCAGTTGGTAATCCGCCTCTTCGCCGCTCTCTAAGCGTCGGCATGCTTCCTCATGAGCTGCGCTTCAGATTCAGCTCTGACTAGGCTAGAGCGATTTCCCTTTCACTCGTACTAGCCTCCACTTAAGATCAAGTTGAACTGACTGAACAGCTCTGCACAGAGTGGGAATCTGCACTTCACTCTGCACGTCAACTTCTGCAGACTGGCTACTGAGCAGAACTGCACTAGCTCTCTGCAGGGTGAGCTCTCTCTGAACTAAACTGAAACTAAACTCTCCTTATATCCTAACACAGCTCCCTCTAATGGTCTTTTAGGTAAACTGAAATGTGTGTGTGTGTCATGACCTCTAGTGGGATCTTCCTTTAGTGCATCCTTCTGGAAGATATGGATCCAGTCACAGCTGGGCTCCACACTACCAAGTCATATGCACCCCAATAAGCCTTTGAACCCACATACTGGATGGGCCCAGGAAAACCCACTTCAGATTATTCATTTTGTCCTTCCATTGTGTTTTCTTATGTATTGACAGCAAGGGCTGCCCTGCTACCAAGTCTTATGCACCCCAATAAGCCTTGGAACCCAGGTACTGGATGGGCCCAGGATAATCCAGTTCACATTATTCATTTAGTCCTCCCATTCTGTTTTTTATGCATTGACTGCAAGGCCTGCCCTGCTACCAAGTCATATGCACCCCAATAAGCCCAAGAACCCACATAATGGATAGGCCCAGGAAAATCCAGTTTACATTATTCATTTTGTCCTCTCATTTTTTTTTCTTATGCATTGACTGCAAGATCTGCCCTGCTACCAAGTCATATGCACCCCAATAAGCCTAAGAACCCACATACTGGATGGGCCCAGGAAAATCCAGTTCACATTATTCATTTTGTCCTCTCATTTTTTTTCTTATATATTGACCGCAAGGTCTGCCTTGCTACCAAGTCATATGCACCCCAATAAGCCTTTGAACCCACATACTGGATGGGCACAGGAAAATCCAGTTCACATTATTAATTTTGGACACCCATTCTGTTTTCTTATGCATTGACTGCAAGGCCTGTCCTGCTATAAAGTCATATGCTCCCCAATAAGCATTTGAACATAGGTACTGGATGGGCCCAGGAAAATCCAGTTCACATTATTCATTTTGTCCTCTCATTTTTTTTCTTATGCATTGACTGCAAGGCCTGCCTTGCTACCAAGTCATATGCACCCCAATAAGCAAGTCATATGCACCCCAATAAGCCTTTGAACCCAGGTACTGGATGGGCCCAGGAAAATCCACTTCACATTATTCATGTTGTACTCTCATTTTTTTTTCTTATGCATTGACTGCAAGGCCTGCTTTGCTACCAAGTCATATGCACCCCAATAAGCCTTTGAACCCAGGTACTGGATGGGCCCAGAAAAATCCAGTTCACATTATTCATTTTGTCCTCTCATTCTGTTTTCTTATGCATTGACTGCAAAGCCTGCCCTGCTACCAAGTCATATGCACCCCAATAACCCCAATCCCCCCTTGGAAGAAACATGGAGGAAGGCCTCTTAACAAAAAATGTCCCATTAAAAAGGAGCGAGTCGCCTAGACGTGGAATGGCCACATAGTAAGTGTGTGGGATGGCAAACATTTTGCCCTGTGGGGTACACCTCAACCTTTTCCATAACAAGTATTTAACACCCAGCAAAAACACCCACCCTTATTAGGATTTTGACAATGGCTGTAGCAGCATGGAACACGTTAACGCTGGTTATCTAATGGCGGTGGATGATGAGACGTGGAGGAAAGCCTGAATAAAAACTATGCCCAATTTAAAGGAGCGGGTCTCCTACACTTGGAATGCCCATACATTGGCTGGCAAACATTTCCCCCTGGGGTTAGATATCAACATAGTGTGTAATTTTTTTTTATGAGCATCATAAACATCTTGCAAAACTGTAACGTGGTTTCCTACACAGTTGCTGCTGGGAAGGTGCAGGTTTTTAGTAAAAATATGGAGGACGAATCGTTGAATGATGTGATCAAGAAAAGGGGCATGGTGATGACAGGAATGGGAAAGTACATGACTAATAACAGCAGTGGCTTTGGGGGGTATGAGATCCAGGATAGAGCCTACAATGACTCGTCGTTTAGCCACCATCAATTACCAGAATCGGTTTCATGCCCGTCAGAAGATCGGTGTAACCGATGCGCGTGTCAGACTCGGCCTAAGAAATGCCCGTCCAAAATATGTTGGCATACATGCACGTGTCTGTATAAAGGGCAAAGTGCAACATGTTCGTGAGATGCTGAATTAGAGAAAACAGATCAGTGTCGGAGGAAAACCAAATAAACTGATGGATGCTCGTGAAAAACTAAGTTTAAAGAGGAGTGCACCATCTGTAACTATAAACACACCCGTGGCACAAGCTTCTTCATCTTCACCCATACATATTAACAATAAGATCCAAATGTCTCAATGGAAAATTATTTGTCATAGTGTAACGAACACTGTTAAAGGAATGCCACTAAACATACATTACCACGACCCTTGGAAACACCAGATTTCCTCTTTACAAGATATGGACGATGATGGTATTGATCACGACTTTGAAATTTATCACATCCACACCAAGAAGATGAAGATCACAGCTGCAATAAATGTGCAAAAAAGGCCGTGAATGTCTGGAAAATCATTTTCTCTAGGGCTAAGTTACCCTCTTACTAAAGTGGTACCGAATGATTCATACACAGCTCTCATGTCTACTCAGCGACAGATGCTTGAAAAATGATGTACAGTATGTCCATGTCCACTTTTTGAAAGCGAGCAGAAAAGAAGGATGATATAGCTGGAAGAAGTGTGATTTTGGTCAGTAAGGAGGTGATGTCAGGTATAGATAGGTAGATCTGCGTGTCATCGGCGCAGTGATGATATTGCAAACCGTGCCATTACATCAGCTGTCCTAGGCCGAATGTGTAGATGGAGAAGAGTAGGGGTCCTAGAACAGGGCCTTGGGGAGCACCAAAAGACAGGTGTCGAGGTCAGGAGGTGGTGTAGGAGAGGAAGACAATGATTGTCCCCCTAACAGTCTTGTTTTTTAAAGACTCTGCCGATAACTCCAAAAAGGCCGTTTGCACCACCTGCCATGTCCGCATCAGCATGGGTAGCAAAATTACCAGCCTTTCCACCACCAGCATGATCAGGCACATGGCAGCAAAGCCTCCGACTTTGTTGGTTGAACACCAGGCTCCATGAACAGTGTCTGCGGGTAATACCACTGCGTCTTCCGCTGTTGTGCGTGCAACCCAATCCCCTGTCCATGGTGCATGCAAAGATGCCTCTTGCCCTGCATCTGTAGTTGCACACAAACTCCACTAGCACCATTAACAATCACGTCCATGTCCTTGTCCCAACGCAGCATTAAGTTGTCCACACCCCGGTCCTTGGAACGCAAGCGTAAATACGCAGCCAACGCCACAGTACTAAATTTACACATTTCACGTCTGTTTGCGATGGAAATGTTGTATTATAGGCTCGTGGCATACGGAAGCTTTCCGCAACCTAATGGCGGTGACCGTAACAAGGTACTCGGTCCCCACCTGGCACTATTTCTCCCGGTCTGCCATCACAATATTAGACAAGCAAGCACGTGTCCCACAACATAACCCATGCCATCAACAATGCAGGTACAGGGAAAGTGCACCTAACCATGGACACGTGGACAAGTGATTGTGGGCAAGGACAGAACATCTTGCTGACGGCACACTGTGTTTGCGTAGAAAAAGTCATGACCCAGTCGGACATTGTGAGACCATGTCACAGATGTGTGGAGGAGACAGTTTGGGGAAGGCTTTGTATGTCATATTTACGGTTTTGAACTGTAGCCTATGGGCAATAGGAAGACTGTGAAGGGCATGGGAGAGGCTGTGGAATAACGGAGGGACAATTGGATTACTCTGGCAGCAGAGTTTTGGATAGATTTGAGTGGTGCAACAGTGCTAGATAGGAGGATACAGGGTATAAGGTTGCAATTCTCAAGGCTGGAGATCATAAGGGAGTGCACAAACATTTTTCAAGTTTCTTGTGATGTACGGATCGAGGAAATGTTTTTGAGTTGTAATGGACAGGAGGAGGCAAGGGCTTTGATATGTAGTTTGAAAGAGAGGGCAGAGTCGAGGATCACCCCGAGGCCACGAACATGCAGGAATATTTGTCCCAGTGTGCCATCCCGGCATTACACAGGCACGTGTCCCACAACATTACCCGTGCCCTCCACAATGCTGGTACTTGGAAAGTCCACCTAAACACAAACACGTGATAAGTGCTTGTGGTCAGGGACGATACATCTCTCTGTGGGTACACAGGGTTAATATAGTGGAATCCGGGACACACTAAGACCTTGGTATGGTGGCCGTCCTCACAAACACGGAGTATTGTGTGCCCTACGTCAATCTGGGTTGCCCCCACAGTGTACAGCTCCTGCACCTCCTCCTCCTCCTTCACCTCCTCTTCAGCCTCCAGCTCCAAAAGGTAGCACATCAGTCACAAGCTAGAAGTACTGCAACACTGCCTAATCAAAGTGGGAACCGGCTGTGCTGAAGCTAATATGCTTCTGTAACAAACGCCACAATGCTTAAGAGTTGTGGACAGCTCTGAAACAGCAGGTATATCGGTGGATGAGACCGCTGAACCCACAGCCAGGCATGTTTTTTGTGTGACAATGGGTGGAACCTGGTGGCTTCTCTTTGGTGAGGTGAGCTCACACACGTGCCATGCCTGGCTCATGCGCTTAACCTAATTGGTCAACGTTTTTTGAAAAGCAACACAGAGATGGCAGATCTGCTGGTAACAATACAACGCTCTAAATACCCATTTTAGAAAGTCAGCTACAGCTTCATCCGCCCTTGCCGTGAAAAATAAATAAAACTTCCTTAAACTGGCCAAACTTTGAGCACACACAGATATGAGCTGCCACGAAGATAACAGTACGACAAATGTGTGGCCTGTATTTTTTTTTATTTTTGGGCTAACTAGTGCTGTATATCAGTACTGTGACACCCAGGACAAAAAAAGGAAAACCCGCCTACACTGGCCAAACTTTGAGCACACAAATATATCAGCTGGTATGGCGATACCACTATGACAAATGTGTGTTTTTTTTCTTTTTTGGGGGCTAAATAGTGCTGTATATAAGTACAGTGACACACAGGGCAAAAAAAAAAAAAAAACTGCCGTAAACTGGCCAAACTTTGAGCACACA
This sequence comes from Oophaga sylvatica, assembly GCA_033576555.1. NCBI lineage: Eukaryota > Metazoa > Chordata > Amphibia > Anura > Dendrobatidae > Oophaga > Oophaga sylvatica. The sequence goes on along the minus strand of JARQOD010005952.1, from coordinate 25,530 downwards.
CAGATATGAGCTGCCACGGAGATACCAGTACGACAAATGTGTGGCCTGTATTTTTTTATTTTTTGGCGAAATACTGCTGTATATAAGTACAGTGACACCCCAGACAAAAAAAGAAAACTGCAGCAAACTGGCCAAACTTTGAGCACACATAGATAAGAGCTGCCATGGAGATACCAGTACGACAAATGTGTGGCCTGTATTTTTTTTATTTTTGGTCTAACTAGTGCTGTATATCAGTACTGTGATACCCAGGACAAAAAAAGGAAAATTGGCCTACACTGGCCTAACTTTGAGCACACAAAGATATCAGCTGGTATGTCGATACCACTATGACAAATGTGTGTTTTGGTTTTTTTTTGGGGGGGTAAATAGTGCTGTATATAAGTGCAGTGACACCCAGGACAATAAAAAAATTAAAACTGCCGTAAACTGGCTAAACTTTGAGCACACACAGATATGAGCTGCCATGGAGATACCAGTACGACAAATGTGTGGCCTGTATTTTTTTATTTTTTGGTGAAATACTGCTGTATATAAGTACAGTGACACCCAGGACAAAAAAAGAAAACTGCCGCAAACTGGCCAAACTTTGAGCACACAGATATGAGCTGCCACGGAGATACTAGTAAGATAAATGTGTGGCCTGTATTTTTTTTAATTTTTGGCAACATTGTGCTGTATATAAGTACAGTGACACCCATTACAAAAAAAGGAAACTGACGTAAAACTAGCCAAACTTTGAGCATACACAGATATGAGCTGCCATGGAGATATCAGTATGACAAATGTGTGGCCTGTATTTTTTATTTTTGAGCTAAGTAGTGCTGTATATCAGTACTGTGACACCCAGGACATAAAAAAGGAAAACCGGCCTACACTGGCCAAACTTTGATCACGCACATATATCAGCTGTCACGGCGATACCACTACGACAAATGTGTGGCCTGTATTTTATATTTTTGAGCTAAGTAGTGCTGTATATCAGTACTGTGACACCCAGGACATAAAAAAGGAAAACCAGCCTACACTGGACAAACTTTGAGCACTCACATATATCAGCTGTCACGGCGATACCACTACGACTAGAGATGAGCAACTTTGCCTACGGGAGGGTCGAGTCGGGTTTCGGTCGGCTCGACTTTTCCAAAAGTCGAGTCGAACGAAGTCGGCCGACTATCTGCCGGGTTTCGTCAACAGTCGGAGACCCGACACCAATGCAAGTCAATGGGGAATAAAAGTCGACAGGGTGTGGAGGACAGTAAACACACCTACAGTGCCCATTTCAATGCCAACGATATCAATTCTTATTACTTAAGCTTGTCAACCTTAATTTACTTTATAATAATAGTAACTAGAGTTGAGCGATACTTTCCGATATCCAAAAGTATCGGAATCGGAATGGTATCGCCGATACCCAAAAAATATCGGCGATACCCGATACCGATACCGGAAATCCAATGTAAGTCTATGGGAACAAAATATCGGAATTAAAAAAACCCCATTCTTGCCTTGTTGGTTAATTGTACATGAAGGAAAACAACAAAGAGTAATGTAGAATGTATTGGGGAAGGTTGAGGAGACATTAAAGGCATAGATGTTTAACCCAATCAAATGGAATAGCATAAATATTTTTTTTTTAAAGATGTTCGGATTGACGAAGAAATTGACAATGTTGTTCACGTTTTTTCTATTTTGGCAAATATGTATATTTCACAACTTCCATGCTCTTCACCTTTTTAACTTTTGACACACTTTCTCCTTCATAATCTTCAGCAGCATCATCTTTTTCATCAAATTATTCTTCATCTTCACCTTCTTTATCTTCTTCTTAAACTTCTTGCTATTCATCTTTTTGTTAACATTACTCATATTCTTCTTATTAAACTATTATTCTTATTCATATTGTACTTCATCTTCTTCATCATATTCTTATTTGTGACAGAGAATCCTGTACTTGTAATCTGTCAAAGTATGAATTTTTCATTCTTCTGTTCTTGCTGTCACAAAAGATTTAAATTACAACAGTATTTGTCCGTGTTCAGTTTAGCCTGCAGCAGCAGGCATTTTCCAGGGGCACCACGAGGAGGAACGGACTCACCCCCATACACTGCTTAGTCTTCTTCTGCTTAGAATTTAGAGCATATATTTTTAGATCTTCTGCTTATTGTTCTTGTGTCTCTTGTTCTGTATCTTGTATTTGTAGCACAACCTTGTACCAGCTGATGTTACTGGGACACGGTTACTAAGCAGGAGGTACCTGTGCTCCAAAGCACTACCAAGGACCAGCAGACGTTGCAGGAACTCGGATACCGAGATGGAGGCACCTAGGCCAAAGGCACTGCGGAGAACCAGTTGACGGTACTGGAACCCGGACGGGTAGCAGAAGGTACAAGAGCCAATGCAAGTAACGAGGACCAGCTGACTGTGCTGGAACCCGGAGGGGCAGCAGAAGGAAAAGAGCCAATGGCACAACCGAGGACCAGCTGACGTTACTGGGACACGGTTACTAAGCAGGAGGTACCTGTGCTCCAAAGCACTACCAAGGACCAGCAGACGTTGCTGGAACTCGGATACCGAGATGGAGGCACCTAGGGCAAAGGCACTGCGGAGAACCAGCTGACGGTACTGGAACCCGGACGGGTAGCAGAAGGTACCCATGGAAATTTAAGTTGACAGGCCGCGAGCCGGCCGCAGTTACCGAATCCCACAGTACTACAGTGGGTGATTGTCCTATTGTCACAATGGAAACAGCCTTTATTTGCATATCCCGCAGCACACATAGGAAGCACCTAAACTCCAAGCACCATAGAGTCGGCTAACCCGACCGCAACACGACAGGACAACTTTTGGAGGCTAAGTGACGTTTACACTGACAGGAAACAGATGGCGTGCTGTAACCAGTCTGGGCAGGAGTGAGTACCCGTGCCAATGACACTTCCGAGCAACAACTGGCGGTGTTGAAGCCCAGGGATGAGAAGACAACAGGGTGGAGGCAGCATGACTTTTTGCCGTTCACACAGCAGGGGAACAGCTGACATTACTGAACGCCAGTAACACTATAGCTTGTGTATTGGTCTGTGGACACGACACTTCTGAGCAGCAACTGCCAGTGTTGTAGCCCAGGGAGTAGAGTTCAGGTGGTAGAAAGATGAACATAACAGGAGACATGGATAACGTTGCGAACCAGTTATTTAATCTGAAAACGGACAGACAAATTCCGGCGAGATCCATGCCTTGTTCATTTTCAGAAAAGTAAGCCGGTCTACATTATCGGAGGATAGTCGCATGCGACGGTCTGTTAGTAACCACCTGCAGCACTAAAGACGCGCTCCGATAATACACTGGCAGCAGGGCAAGCCAGCACCTCCAATGCATACTGGCTAAGCTCTGGCCATGTATCCAGCTTAGAGACCCAAAACTTGAATGGGGAAGAGCCATCTGGGAGTACACTGAGAGGGAAAGACATGTAGTCTGTCACCATCTTACGGAAACGTTGCCTCCTGCTGACTGGAGCCGTCTCGGATGGTGTAGACATTTGTAGCGCTGCCATAAAACTTCGCAACATTGGAACATACTGGTCTTGCCCTGTGCAGAGGCGCTGCTTGTGCTCCCTCTTGTTGCAGAGCTGTCTCCACTGCCTCGACGCACAGAGCTGCTTTGTAAAGCAGTAGCAGCAGCAGTGCTCTCGGCTGGAATGGAGAACATTATGGATTGCACCAGTGTGTCTTGGTACTCCCGCATTTTACGCTCCCGGTTCAACGGTGTGATGAGGCTTTGTAAGTTGTCCCGGTAGCGAGAGTCTAGGAGGGTGTACACCCAATAATCAGACGTGGTGAGAATGTGGGCGATGCGGCGGTCGTTTCTCAGGCACTGCAGCATGAAATCAACCATGTGCTGCAGACTCCCAACTGGCCAACAAACGCTGTCCCCTGCAAGAGGCAGTCATCTCTGCCTGCTCTGCATCACCCCACCCTCGCTCTACATACTGACTAGAGCGTTGTGTACCTCCCTCTGGAGCGATGTCTTCCTCCTCCATTGACTCCTCCTCATCCTCCTCACAAAGTGAGCCCTGCCCAGCCCTTTGTGAGGAACCACGTTGCGCTGACTGTCCAGAAGGTGATGGAATTAGTGACTCCTCATCCTCCACCTCTTCCAAAACCTCATCCCTTAGTGTTTGAATTTTTTTTTGAAGCAGGCAGATAAGGGGGACAGTCAGGCTGACTAGTGCATCATCTGCACTCGCCATCCGCGTTGACTCATCAAACGGACGCAAAACGTGGCAGATGTCCTTCATAGAGGCCCACTCAGTAGTGGTGAAGTGTGAACGGCGCAAATTGCGAGTTGATTGCGCCTGATGCAGCTGATACTCCATTACTGCTGGCTGCTGCTCACACAACCGCTCCAACATATGTAACGTGGAATTCCACCTGGTGGGTACGTCACATATGATGCGATGTTCAGGAAGGCAAATCTGCGTTGCAGAGCTGCAATGCGCGATCTGGCCATGCTGGAACGTCGCAAGTGAGCGCACTCTAGGCGGACCTTGTGCAGCAGTGCATCAAGATCCGGATAGTCCCTCAAAAAACTCTGCACGACCAAGTTGAGCACATGTGCCAGACATGGTATGTGAGTGAGGTTGCCAAGGCCCAGAGCTGCCACCAGATTTCGGCCATTGTCACACACTATCAAGCCTGGCTGGAGATTCGCTGGCAAAAACCACACGTCGCTCTCCTGCTTGATGGCATTCCAGAGCTCCTGCGCTGTGTGGCTTCGATTCCCCATGGAAATTAATTTCAGGACGGCCTGTTGACGTTTGGCCACGGCTGTGCTCATATCGGTCGCATCAGGTAAGCGTTCACGGGTCCATGTGGAGGTAGACCGTGACGGCTCCTGCAGCGATGATTCTGAGGAACTGGAGTAGGAGGAGGAGTCAATGTGGACAGACTTGATTCCTGCAATCCTTGGAGTTGGCAGAACACGTACAGCGCCACTGGCAAGATCTGTACCCGGCTCCACAACATTGACCCAATGGGCAGTGAGGGAAAGGTATCGTCCCTGGCCATGGGTACTGGTCCACGCATCGGTGGTCAGGTGGACTTGCTACTGACGGCGTTTAGTAGCGCATGTTTAATTTTTCCCTCAACATGCTTTTGCAGAGCAGGGACGGCTTGCCTGCTGAAATAAAATCGGCTGGGCACATTGTATTGTGGGACTGCCAATGCCATTAAGTTACGGAAACTGTCAGTCTCCACCAGCCTGAATGACAGCATTTCAAGGGACAGGAGTTTTGCAATGCCAGCATTCAGAGCCTGTGCTCGTGGATGGTTTGCCGAGTATGGCCGTCTTTTATCCCATGCCTGTGCTACCGATGGCTGTTTTGTGGCCTGGGAGTGTGAGGATGACAGGGAACTTGCAGCTGTGGGTGGAATAACACTGGGTCTCTGGACAACAGTGACAGAGTTTCTTCCATGGCGATCCTGTGAGGAAGCAGAACCAGCTGTGTGTGAGCTGGAGGAAGAGGCTCCAACACGAGCTGAAGATGTAGGTGCTGCTGTAGGTTGGCCTACATCTCCAGTGTGTCTTTGGAACTCAACCACGTGCTTTGACCGCACATGTTTCCACATATTTGTGGTATTAAGGTTACTGACATTTTTACCTCTTTTTACTTTTTGATTACACAGCTTGCATTTGACATAGCAAATATCATCTGCAAGTGTGTCAAAAAAGGACCACGCAGTGCAAGTCCTGGGAGCGCCCGTTTTTGCTGTTGGAAGAGAACTGCTACGAACGGGTGCCAAACTGGAGGCTACAGGCAACCGAGTCTGCAGCCTAACTCTCCCTACTGTTTGGACCGTTGGGGCAATCTCTTCCTCAGAGCTGCTACCACCACCTTCCTGTTCCTCACGCCATGTTGGGTCTTGGACCTCATCATCTCCACTACCCTCTTCCAACACCTGCTGCTGTTGGGTGGTCTGGCCAGCACCATGCTCAACAGAAAATGGCACCTGAGTCTCATCATCATCAGATGCGTTCTGCGGTGTGCTGACCATCGGCACTGGCTCACCCGCCTCTTCACATTCAGAGAGACACAGCTGTTGCGCATCACTGCATACTGCCTCTTCTTCACATTCCAGAATGCTGCTTGGCTGGGCCCCTGTTTGCAAGCCAACAGATTCTGAGAACAGAAGCAGAGACTCAGCTGGCTCCAGTTCAGAACTCTCTGACTGCCTGGGCAATTTGGCAGGCGGTGAAGAGACAGATGGTTGTTCAACAGTGCTGTGGTCCTGAGAGGAGGTGGAAGGAATTGAAGTCGATGCATTGGCTGCCATCCAACCAACAACGGCTTCAATTTGTTCTTCCCGCAGCAGGGGGGTACGCTGAGCTCCTACAAAAGTGCGCATAAAGGAACGCTCACGGGGAAAACTGGTGGATGCTGTGTCACTGGGTGCGGCAGCAGCCACAGAATCCCCACGTCCTCTCCCTGCTGAAACTCCACGGCCACGACCACGTGCCTTACTCCCTGCCTTCTTCATCTTGGTAGATTGATAAAGAAAGTCAGAAAAGTTATAAGGCCTAAGTGTGGTTATTCCTCAGAGACTGCAGTGAACACTGAAACACAACTGTTCACAATCTGGGAAAGGCTACTCCTTTCTGTACTTCTATAGTGTTTGCAACCAATGTATTGGATACGGATGGAAGCGCGTCACACTAATAGATTATATTTTAAATGGAATGGAGCAGAACCAATTGGAGATAAATGAAAAGGATGAGGCACTGAGACACGCTCAGCAGAGTACAAGCAGCAGTGCTTGAACAAGTAACTGGAGCATGATGTGCACTCAAAAAATAAAAAACACAGACTGAAGTGAACACTGAAACACAACTGTTCACAATCTGTGAAAGGCTACTCCTTTGTCTACTTCTATAGTGTTTGCAACCAATGTATTGGATATGGATGGAAGCGCGTCACACTAATAGATTATATTTATTTTAAATGGAATGGAGCAGAACCAATTGGAGATAAATGAAAAGGATGAGCCACTGAGACACGCTCAGCAGAGTACAAGCAGCAGTGCTTGAACAAGTAACTGGAGCATGATATGCACTCAAAAAATAAAAAACACAGACTGAAGTGAACACTGAAACACAACTGTCCACAATCTGGGAAAGGCTACTCCTTTGTCTACTTCTATAGTGTTTGCAACCAATGTATTGTATACGGATGGAAGCGCGTCACACTAATAGATTAGATTTTTTTCAAATATAATGGAGAAGCACCAATTGGAGAAAAATGAAAAGGATGAGGCACTGAGACACGCTCAGCAGAGTACAAGCAGCAGTGCTTGAACAAGTAACTGGAGCGTGATATGCACTCAAAAAATAAAAAAACACAGAAACACAACTGTCCACAATCTGGGAAAGGCTACTCCTTTGTCTACTTCTATAGTGTTTGCAACCAATGTATTGGATACGGATGGAAGCGCGTCACACTAATAGATTAGATTTTTTTCAAATATAATGGAGAAGCACCAATTGGAGAAAAATGAAAAGGATGAGGCACTGAGACACGCTCAGCAGAGTACAAGCAGCAGTGCTTGAACAAGTAACTGGAGCGTGATATGCACTCAAAAAATAAAAAACACAGACTGAAGTGAACACTGAAACACAACTGTCCACAATCTGGGAAAGGCTACTCCTTTGTCTACTTCTATAGTGTTTGCAACCAATGTATTGGATACGGATGGAAGCGCGTCACACTAATAGTTAAATTGCATGGAGCTGCAAGAATTACACTGAAGAAAAAAAAATAGAGTCTGTGAGTGACACGTGCAGATGCCTACAGACAGCGTTGCATGCAGAGCAAACTGCAGCGTCACCTGCACTCTCACACACACCTTGCACAGAGCTGTTAAAACAACACTGGCAAAAGGAAGCTTTACACAGCGGTTGGTAAACTAGCCTGCCTAAAGCCCAGTACACAAAATCGCAATATCTAACTGTCCCTCAGAGTCAGCAGAGCAGCGTTCTGTCCCTAACTGAGTTCACAGCACAGTGACGCTAAAATGGAGGCGGCGCCTTTTATAGTGCATTCTGGCATCATTTCAGCATCCAATCACAGCCATGCCATTAGTTAAGATGACCGCAGCATTACAGGATGTGCCCACACTTCATAAGATTCCTCATTGGCTGACTAAAATCACATTGCCTCTCAAAGAATTATGGGAACTTCCGATTCCGGTATACGATATAGGAAAAATATCGGAACTAAGTATCGGAATTCCGATAAAGCGAATATCGGCCAATACCCGATACTTGCGGTATCGGAATGCTCAACACTAATAGTAACGCATTGAAAACTGGGGGTTATTTGGCTAAAGTTGTGGGGGGGCGCAGGGCTGGCTCCAGGTTTTCGTGTGCCCCGGGCGAAAGAGTCTCCGTGGCCCCCTTTAACACATACCACAATTCATGATGCTCCAATACAGCAGAGAAATATAGGTATAGTACAATGCCAAATACTTCACTTCTTACATTACATGGGTGACATCTTTTGTAAATTCTACAATAGCTCAAAAACCGGACAGTATAGTCCTCCATACAGCATTTTGGGCACCACATAGTGCGCCATACTGAATAACGAGCCCCATATATTGCTCCATACAGAATGGGCTCCATATAATGCTCCATACAGAATAGGCCCCATATGTGCTCCATATGATGCCCCATAAATAATGAACCCCATATGATGCTCTAGTATATGATGGGCCCCATATATGATGCTCCAGTGTATGATGAGCCCCGTATAATGCTCCAAATATAATGGTCTCCATATATAATGCTCCATATATAATGGGCCCCATATGATGCTCCAGTGTATAATGGGTCCCGTATATGATGCTCCAGTGTATGATGGGCCCCATTTATAATGCTCCAGTGTATGATGGGCCCCATATATAATGCTCCAGTGTAAAATGGACCCTATCTATGATGCTCAAGAGTATGATGGGCCCCATATATAATTCTCCATTGTATAATGCTCCCCATATACTGCTCCAAACATTAAAAAAAATGAAATACCTCTCCTCGCTGGGCACTGCTCTACTCTGGACTCCTCAGCGTCGCCATCTTCCAGCTCTCTGCACTGTGACTGTTCAGGCAGAGGGCGCACAGACGTGACGTCATCACACTCTCTGACCTGAATGTCACTGTCAGGAAACGCGGAAGACGTCACAGCGGTGGAGCAGGGAGAGGTAAGTATTGCAAGTGCTGGGGCCCTGAGCAAGCAGGGGGGCCCACTCATGGGCGCCGACACTGGCACAGGGCTCCTCATAGTAAGCCGGTGTCTCTGACGGCGAGTGGGCCCCCACACCTGCTCAGGGCCTTGGCACTTGCCCGAGTGCGCCAGGTTCTGACGCCGGCCCTAGGGGGGACAGCCCAGTAAGGGAGGTGGAAAAACTGGCATATGTTGAAGTGTAGGCTGTACATTCAGCAGCTGCACATGGAGGAATTGGAGAAGTCAGAGGAAGAGGAGGACAAAGCAAGCCATTTTGCTGGCAACCTATGTGTCATCAGGGGAAGGTGGTACAAAATCCTTTGAAACCCATGCTTGGTTCATTTTAATGAAGGTGAGATCACCAACATTTTGGGTCGACAGCCGGGTCCTTATTTCTGTCAGGATTAGAGTTGAGCGAAACAGGTCGGTCAGATTAAAAAAAGACCGACTTTCGCCAAAGTCGGGTTTCGCCGAGTGAAACCCGACCATAGCGTGAGGTCGGCCATGTGTTCGGCAACCCGAGCGCCAGAGTCGGTTTTCCCATAATGCTTGAAGTGCCTTTTCTCAGCCAATGAGCAAGAACGCAGACTATGGGCAACGCGATGACATGGGCAGCGGCCAGCACCATCTTAGAGAAGGACATTGCAGTGATTTGCTTGCTTTGTGTGGCGTCACAGTGCCCAAAAAAGCCCTCACCGCCGACCGCCATTTTACTACTGTCGATCTTAGCGTAGAGAGAGGTTGCTGACGCTGGTTCTCAGTAGGGAGAGCGTTAGGCAGTGGAAAAAAGAATAATTCTGTGCTTGTGCTGATTGCGATTAGCTGTGCAGTTAGTGTGCAGTGACAGGGGAGGATTTGTTGTGTGCAGCAGCGCTGTTCCTTAGGCTGCCTGCCAGTGACAGGGGAGGAATTGCTTGTGTGGAGCAGCAGAGCTGATTATTAGGTTGCCTTCTACCTGTATTGCTGTGTGTACACTGCTGTGCAGAGTCCTTTTTAACACAGCACCTACACAGCACTAATACTGCCGTACGCTCCTCACACTACCGGCTGGTATCACGGACAAATACATGCTGATTCTCTGTGTGTGACTCCGGAAATATATGCAGAAATTTCACTTTTCCCCAAAACCGAATACAGCTGGTATGTTATGATTTGGTAGCTGAGGAGTGCAGGTAAAAAAAAGGCAATACACCAGAGCAGTTGGAAACTATGAGATTGCAGTACCCTGACTAACCACCACAACTAGAGGCAGCCGTGGAGCGTTCCTACGTTGGTCCTAGACGCCTCGTCACAGCCTGAGAAACTAACTACACCTAAAGATAGATATAGGAAAGCTATCTGCCCCGGAGCAGAACCCCAAAGACAATAGAAAGCCCCCAAACATGTAATGGCGGTTAGACAAGATGAAATACTGACACAGAAAGAAAATAGTATGAGCAAACGTTGGGGCCCAAACTAACTAAATAGAAAAGGATAGGAAGGGCACTTACTGCAATCCCAGAAAACCCTGAAAAGCACCAACACCACTAATTTCAAAAACACCTGAGATCACACGACCTCTACCACCTAAATTAGTTCTCTGGTGTAACAAAATCAAAACAGCAGCCACTGAAAAAACTGGAAAAAGCAAAAGTACAAAATCAGTGGCTGAACAAACTGAGAGGGCAGAAGCCCCCGGAGGGGACCCTGAAGGCCCCCACAGAAGTGCAGGACAAAATGCAAAAATATAGCACAAACACAAAAAGAAGAAAATGTCTTATCTGTTAGCAGGAGATGCAGACACGACACAGCAGGCTACAAGGGAAACAGGAATGAAGGATTCAGACCAGAACAATTGATCACCGGCAACCCTGATGGGAAGGTGACTCCCTTATATAAGACCAGTCAGTAACACCTGATTCCCAGTCCTCACAATCTTCACTGGACAGACCAGCACCGCTTGTAACCACCAGAGGAAGCCTCTGCTCAGAACTCATCTCAAACCCATTCACAACAGTACCCCCCCTTGAGGAGGGGTCACCGAACCCTCATTTGAGCAACCAGGTCGGTCAGGATGAGTTCTATGATACGCACGGATAAGTCTCCTAGCATGGATGTCCGAAGCAAACACCCAAGAATTGTCTTCCTGACCATAACCTCTCCATTTAACCAAATACTGGAGTTTCCGTCTAGAAAAACGAGAATCTAATATTTTCTCAACCACATACTCCAGATTGCCCTCAACCAAAACAGGGTCAGGAGGCACAGCAGCAGGAACCACTGGCTCAACAAACCTCTTCAACAAGGACTTGTGGAACACGTTATGGATCTTAAATGTCCCTGGAAGAAGCAAACGAAAAGAAACAGGATTAATAATCTCCATGATCTTATAAGGTCCAATGAACCTAGGCTTAAATTTAGGAGATGCCACTCTCATAGGAATATTCTTTGAGGACAACCAGACCAAGTCCCCCACTTTAAACCGAGGACCATCAGTCCTATGCCGGTTAGCAAACCGCTGGGCCTTCTCCTGAGAGAGGGACAACCTCTCCACTACCTGGTCCCAAATCTGTTGCATACGCTCCACAACAGAGTCAACACCTGGACAGACAGAAGCCTCCGTCTGTCCTGAAGAAAATCGAGGGTGAAACCCAGAATTACAGAAAAACGGAGACATCAAAGTGGCAGAGCTAGCCCTATTATTAAGAGCAAACTCAGCCAAAGGCAAAAAAGAGACCCAGTCATCCTGATCAGCAGACACAAAGCATCTTAGATAAGTCTCCAATGTCTGGTTTGTTCTCTCAGTTTGACCATTGGTCTGAGGATGAAATGCCGAGGAGAAAGACAATTGAACACCCAGTTTAGAACAAAAAGTCCTCCAAAATCTGGAAACAAACTGGACTCCTCTGTCAGACACAATGTTCTCAGGAATGCCGTGTAAACGAACCACGTGCTGAAGGAACAACGGCACCAATTCAGAGGAGGAAGGCAACTTAGGTAATGGCACAAGATGTATCATTTTGGAAAACCTATCACAAATTACCCAGATGGTGGTCATTCTCTGAGAAACAGGAAGGTCGGAAATGAAATCCATAGAGATATGGGTCCATGGTCTCTTGGGCACAGGCAATGGCATCAACAAACCACTAGAGCGAGAGCAAGGCTTGGAGCGAGAGCAAGTCCCGCAGGACTGCACAAATTCCCTGACATCACGAGACAAGGTAGGCCACCAAAAGGACCGACTAACCAAGTCTCTGGTACCAAAAATTCCGGGATGCCCAGCCAATGCGGAACAATGAATCTCAGACATCACACTCTTTTTCCACTGATCCGGGACAAACATTTTCCAACCGGGCAGCGCTCGGGCCTATCCTCCTGACACCCCTCCAGAGCAAGTCTCAAATTGGGCGAGATGGCGGAAAGAACTACACCCTCTTTCAAAATAACAGAAGGATCAGATAACTCAGGAGAGTCCGCAAGGAAGCTCCTCGAGAGGGCATCCGCCTTAACATTCTTAGTGCCAGGAAGAAAGGAAACCACAAAATTAAAACGTGTGAAAAACAAGGCCCACCTGGCCTGTCTAGGATTGAGTCGCTTGGCAGATTCCAGATAGACCAGATTCTTATGGTCCGTAAGGACCACCACCTGATGTTTGGCTCCCTCCAGCCAATGTCTCCACTCTTCAAAAGCCCACTTCATGGCCAATAACTCCCGATTACCCACGTCATAATTACGTTCAGTAGGAGAAAATTTTCGAGAGAAAAAGGCACAAGGGTTACTTTTAGAGGTCTCTGGATCTTTTTGGGACAAAACGGCACCTGCCCCAATTTCAGAGGCATCAACCTCCACCTGAAATGGCAGAGAAACATCAGGCTGCCGTAGAACAGGAGCAGAAGTGAATCTCTGCTTAAGTTCCTGAAATGCAGAGACTGCCTCAGGAGGCCAATTCACCACATCAGAACCCTTTCTGGTCAAATCAGTTAATGGTTTAACAATAACCGAGAAATTACCAATAAATTTACGATAAAAATTGGCAAAACCCAAAAATCTCTGAAGAGCCTTTAATGAAGTAGGTTGGACCCAATCACAGATGGCCTGAACCTTGACCGGGTCCATTTCAATAACAGATGGGGACAAAATGAATCCCAGAAATGAGATCCTCTGTACGCCAAAAAGACACTTTGATCCCTTCACATACAGAGCATTCTCTCTCAAAATCTGGAATACAGTTCGAACATGTTTCACATGAGAGTCCCAGTCATTAGAAAAAATCAAGATATCATCCAAATAAACAATCAGAAATTTGTCCACAAAATCCCTGAAAATGTCATTCATGAAGGACTGGAAGACGGAAGGAGCATTAGTGAGCCCAAAGGGCATCACCAGGTACTCAAAATGCCCTTCAGGGGTATTGAATGCCGTCTTCCATTCATCCCCGTGCTTAATGCGAATAAGGTTATACGCCCCCCTGAGGTCAAGCTTGGTAAACCAAGTAGCGTTTTTCACCCTGGAAAACAGGTCAGAAATCAAGGGTAACGGGTATTGATATTTCACAGTAATATTGTTCAAGAGACGATAATCAATACACGGCCTCAATGAACCATCCTTTTTGGCCACAAAGAAAAAACCAGCACCTAATGGTGAAGAGGATGGTCTGATATGACCCTTCTCCAATGATTCCTTGATATAAGACCGCATAGCGTCATGTTCAGGTACAGACAAGTTAAAAAGGCGACCCTTAGGGAATTTACTACCCGGCACTAATTCAATAGCGCAGTCATAGCTCCTATGGGGAGGCAAGGATGCAGATTTACTTTCGCTAAACACATCAGAAAAATCAATCAAAAAGTCAGGAACATCCTGAGCCTGGGGGAGGCAGAAAAAACAGGAGTGTTGGTATTAACACATTGGCAGCCCCAACTGGTTACAGACACAGATTTCCAATCCAAAACAGGATTATGAGACTGTAACCAAGGGAAACCCAGCACGATAATGTCATGCAGATTATACAGAACCAAAAATTTGCAGCACTCCTGGTGATCAGGTTCAACCCTCATTATCACCTGAGTAGAAAACTGGGGTTTATTCTCAGCCAAAGGGGTAGAATCGATCCCCAGTAGGGGAATAGACTTCTGTAGGGGTATCAAGGGAAACCCACAACGTTTAGCAAAATCATAATCCATCAGGTTAATAGCTGCTCCAGAATCAACGAAAGCCTGAGCAGAAAATGAGGACAGAGAGCATATCAGAGTGACAGTTAATAAAAACTTAGTCTGAACACTACCCAAGACAACTGAGCGTGCAAAACGTCTTCCCCGCTTAGGGCAGACTGAAATAGCATGAGAGGCATCACCACAGTAGAAACATAACCCATTGCACTTTCGAAACTCATGACGCTGTGCCCCAGACACCACTCTATCACACTGCATGGGTTCAGAAGCTGGCTCACAAGGCAACACCATTCCACGCATACTTCTCCGCTCACGCAAACGTCTGTCAATTTGAATCGCTAATGACATAGAATCATTGAGACCAGAGGGGACAGGGAATCCCACCATAACATCCTTTACATTATCTGACAGACCCTTCCGGAAAAGGGCTGCCAAAGTGTCGTCATTCCATTTGGTCAGGACTGCCCACCTACGGAATCTCTGACAGTACAACTCAGCGTCATCAAGCCCCTGATTTAATGCCAACAAGGCTTTTTCAGCTTGATCAGTGACATTAGGCTCATCGTACAATAACCCCAAAGCCTGAAAAAATGCATCAACATCACTCAAAACAGGATCCCC
Organism: Oophaga sylvatica; assembly: GCA_033576555.1. Lineage (NCBI taxonomy): Eukaryota > Metazoa > Chordata > Amphibia > Anura > Dendrobatidae > Oophaga > Oophaga sylvatica. The sequence goes on along the minus strand of JARQOD010005952.1, from coordinate 10,488 downwards.
AGGTGTCAGGGAAAAAGCCCAATCCTGAGGATCGCCGCGCAGGAGAGAGATGATAATTTGAACCTGCTGCGCTGCGTTCCCTGAGGACTTAGATTTTAAGGCAAAAAACAATTTACAATTATTTTTGAAATTCTGAAACTTAGCTCGATCCCCTAAAAACAAATCTGGCATGGGAATCCTAGGTTCCACAACAGGCAACCTAGCAAGATAGGTAGCAATACTCTGAACCTCAGTGGCAAGCTGATCCACACGGCCAGACAACTGTGCAAACTCCATTGAGAGAAAAGATCCTCCCCAGCACCCAGAGATACAGAGGGAAAAAAAAAAAAATGCAACAAACAGAAAAATATATCTGACAACTCTGACAACCTTTTTTTTTTTTTTTTTTCTTCACAATATTTTTCTCTTCTGTGAGTACCACACAATTTTCAGTTATGGCCGGTGATACTGTTATGATTTGGTAGCTGAGGAGTGCAGGTAAAAAAAAGGCAATACACCAGAGCAGTTGGAAACTATGAGATTGCAGTACCCTGACTAACCACCACAACTAGAGGCAGCCGTGGAGCGTTCCTACGTTGGTGCTAGACGCCTCGTCACAGCCTGAGAAACTAACTACACCTAAAGATAGATATAGGAAAGCTATCTGCCCCGGAGCAGAACCCCAAAGACAATAGAAAGCCCCCAAACATGTAATGGCGGTTAGACAAGATGAAATACTGACACAGAAAGAAAATAGTATGAGCAAACGTTGGGGCCCAAACTAACTAAATAGAAAAGGATAGGAAGGGCACTTACTGCAATCCCAGAAAACCCTGAAAAGCACCAACACCACTAATTTCAAAAACACCTGAGATCACACGACCTCTACCACCTAAATTAGTTCTCTGGTGTAACCAAAATCAAAACAGCAGCCACTGAAAAAACTAGAAAAAGCAAAAGTACAAAAATCAGTGGCTGAACAAAACTGAGAGGGCAGAAGCCCCCGGAGGGGACCCTGAAGGCCCCCACAGAAGTGCAGGACAAAATGCAAAAATATAGCACAAACACAAAAGAAGAAAATGTCTTATCTGTTAGCAGGAGATGCAGACACGACACAGCAGGCTACAAGGGAAACAGGAATGAAGGATTCAGACCAGAACAATTGATCACCGGCAACCCTGATGGGAAGGTGACTCCCTTATATAAGACCAGTCAGTAACACCTGATTCCCAGTCCTCACAATCTTCACTGGACAGACCAGCACCGCTTGTAACCACCAGAGGAAGCCTCTGCTCAGAACTCATCTCAAACCCATTCACAACACTGGTATCTTCTGATACAATACCATTTTTCTGCCTTGTGTATTACGGTCAAATCCATACTGAGAGATCCTGTGTGTGTTACTCCTGTGGTTGAGTATGTGGTTGAGAAAATATTGAATTCTCTTTTTCTAGACGGAAACTCCAGTATTTGGTTAAGTGGAGAGGTTATGGTCAGGAAGACAATTCTTGGGTGTTTGCTTCGGACATCCATGCTAGGAGACTCATCCGTGCGTATCATAGAACTCATCCTGACCGACCTGGTTGCTCAAGTGAGGGTTCGGTGACCCCTCCTCAAGGGGGGATACTGTTGTGAATGGACTTGAAATGAGTTCTGAGCAGAGGCTCCCTCTGGTGGTTACAAGCGGTACTGGACTGTCCAGTGAAGATTGTGAGGAGTGGGAATCAGGTGTTACTGACTGGTCTTATATAAGGGAGTCACCTTCCCATCAGGGTTGCCGGTGATCAATTGTTCTGGTCTCACTCCATGATTCCTGTTTCCCTTGTAGCCTGCTGTGTCGTGTCTGCATCTCCTGCTAACAGATAAGACATTTTCTTCTTTTTGTTTTTGTGCTTTATTTTTGCATTTTGTCCTGCACTTCTGTGGGGGCCTTCAGGGTCCCCTCCGGGGGCTTTTGCCCTCTCAGTTTAGTTCAGCCACTGATGTTTGTACTTTTGCTTTTTCCAGTTTCTTCAGTGGCTGCTGTTTTGATTTTGTTACACCAGAGAACTAATTTAGGTGGTAGAGGTCGTGTGATCTCAGGTGTTTTTGAAATTAGTAGAGTTGGTGCTTTGCAGGGTTTTTTGGGATTGCAGTAAGTACCCTTCCTATCCTTTTCTATTTAGTTAGTTTGGGCCCCAACGTTTGCTCATACTATTTTCTGTCTGTGTCAGTATTTCTTCTTGTCTAACAGCCATTACATGTTTGGGGGCTTTCTATGTTCTTTGGGGATCTGCTCCGGGGCAGATAGCTTTCCTCTTTCTATCTTTAGGTGTAGTTAGTTTCTCAGGCTGTGACGAGGCGTCTAGGACCAACGTAGGAACGCTCCACGGCTGCCTCTAGTTGTGGTGGTTAGTCAGGGTACTGCAATCTCATAGATTCCAACTGCTCTGGTGTATTGCCTTTTTTACCTGCACTCCTCAGTTACCGAAACATAACAGTATCACCGGCCTAAAATTTAAAGTTGTATGGTACTCACAGAAGGGAAAAATATTGTGAAAGAAAAAACGGTTGTCAGAGTTGTCAGAGATATTTTTCTGTTTGTTGCATTTTTTTTTTTTTTTCCCTCTGTATCTCTGGGTGCTGGGGAGGATTTTTTCTCTCAATGGAGTTTGCACAGTTGTCTGGCCGTGTGGATCAGCTTGCCACTGAGGTTCAGAGTATTGCTGCATATCTTGCTAGGTTGCCTGTTGTGGAACCTAGGATTCCCATGCCAGATTTGTTTTTGGGGGATCGAGCTAAGTTTCAGAATTTCAAAAATAATTGTAAATTGTTTTTTGCCTTAAAATCTAAGTCCTCAGGGAACGCAGCGCAGCAGGTTCAAATTGTCATCTCTCTCCTGCGTGGCGATCCTCAGGATTGGGCTTTTTCCCTGACACCTGGGGATCCTGTTTTGAGTTATGTTGATGCATTTTTTCAGGCTTTGGGGTTATTGTACGATGAGCCTAATGTCACTGATCAAGCTGAAAAAGCCTTGTTGGCATTAAATCAGGGGCTTGATGACGCTGAGTTATACTGTCAGAGATTCCGTAGGTGGGCAGTCCTGACCAAGTGGAATGACGACGCTTTGGCGGCCCTTTTTCGGAAGGGTCTGTCAGATAATGTAAAGGATGTTATGGTGGGATTCCCTGTCCCCTCTGGTCTCAATGATTCTATGTCATTAGCGATTCAAGTTGACAGACGTTTGCGTGAGCGGAGAAGTATGCGTGGAATGGTGTTGCCTTGTGAACCTGCTTCTGAAACCATGCAGTGTGATAGAGTGGTGTCTGGGGCACAGCGTCATGAGTTTCGAAAGCGCAATGGGTTATGTTTCTACTGTGGTAATGCCTCTCATGCTATTTCATTCTGCCCTAAGCGGGGAAGACGTTTTGCACGCTCAGTTGTCTTGGGTAGTGTTCAGACTAAGTTTTTATTAACTGTTAGTGCTGCTCGATATCTAAAAATATCGGATCGGAATGGTATCGCCGATATCACTAAATATCGTCGATATCCGATTCCGATACCGGAAGTCCAATGTAAGTCTATGGGAACCAAATATCGACATTAAAAAAAACATTCTTGCCTTGTTGGTTAATTGTACATGAAGGAAAACAACAAAGACTAATGTAGAATGTATTGGGGGAGGTTGAGGAGACAATAAAGGCATACATGTTTAACCCAATGCATTGGAATAGCATTAATATATATTTTTTTGGAAATACGTTTGGATCGACTAACAAATTGACAATGTTGTTAACCTTTTTTCTATTTTGGCAAATATGTATGTTTCACAACTTCCATGCTCTTCACCTTTTTAACTTTTGCCAGTGCCACACTTTCTGCTTCATAATCTTCAGCAGCATCATCTTTCTCTTCAAATTATTCTTCATCTTCACCTTCTTAATCTTCTTCTTAAACTTCTTGCTATTCATGTTTTTGTTTACATTACTCATATTGTTATTATTAAACTAATTAATCTTCTTCATATTCAAATTCTTCATCTTCTTCCTCTTCATCTTCTTCATCATATTCTTATTTGTGACAGAGATTCCTGTACTTGTAATCTGTAAAAGTATGAATTGTTCATCCTTCCGTTCTTGCTGTCACAAAAGATTTAAATTACAACTAGAGTTGAGCGATACTTTCCGATACCCCTAAGTATCGGAATCGGAATGGTATCGCCAATACCAATAAAATATCGGCGATACCCGATACCGATACCGGAAGTCCCATGTAAGTCTATGGGAACAAAATATCGGAACTAAAAAAACCCCATTCTTTCCTTGTAAACACTAAATATACACACATAGAATACATATATATATATACATGTCATTGTGACATATATATATATATACATATATGTATAGTTTATACACTTCTACATAGTAAAATATCCTCTGATTCAATTGCCGGGTAAAGCCGGCTTCAGTGAAAAGACAGAAGCACCCGACATGAAATGACACTTGGTGTACATAGGGTTAACCATGTCTTTTCATGTCCTTTGCTATCTGATTTGCACAAACAATTAAATCAGTCTATGTGTGCAAAATTTCACACCTGTAGGGGTTAATTAAAGGTGTAAATTCGTTGTTAAAAAAAACGGACTTTTTTGCTACGAATTTACACCTTTAATTAACCCCTACAGGTGTGAAATTTTGCACACATAGACTGATTTAATTGTTTGTGCAAATCAGATAGCAAAGGACATGGTTAACCCTATGTACACCAAATGTCATTTCATGTCGGGTTCTGCATTTTCACAAAAGCCGGCAATTGAATTAGCGGCTATTATACTATGTAGAAGTGTATGAACTATAAATATATATATATATATGTGTCACAAACTCAATGACATGTATATATATATATGAGGTGTAAAATTGCTGAAAAAAAATGCGTGGGCTCCCGCCCTATTTTCGCAACCAGACAGACAAAGCCAGTGAGTGGGGGCAGATAATAATAGCCCAGAGAGGGACCATTATTTTTGGCCCCCCCCGGCTACTAACATCTGCCCCCAGACACCCCAGAAAGGGCAAATCTCTAATTAGATTTGCCCTTTCTGGCACTTTGCCCGTCTATTCCCATTGCCCTGTAGCGGTGGCGAATGGGTTAATAAGGGGTTAAAATGACCTTGCAATTGAAAGGTCACTTTAAGCCAGGTTAATAATTGAGAGCTGTCAATTAGACAACTATCAATTATTAATCCTATTGTATGAAAGAAAAATCAAACACACACACTTTAATAAAAAAGAAGTTTAATGAAATAATCACACAGTTTTTGACCATATTTTATTTACCTGCTAAAACCATTTCCTGTAATAAAAATAAAATAATAAAGCAAAATTATTCTTACCAATCCGATGCACAGTCAGGTCCCACGGTGTAATCCTTCAGAAAGGGTTAATGTTTACTGCAGGGACCGCAGCTAATGCTGCAGCCTCACAGTAAACCCCCAAATGAATGAGTTCCTCTCCTGGCTGACAGGAGAGGAAGTGGAAAGCTTAATTGATTGCTTTCCACTTTCACTTCAGGTCAGCCAGGGACACCATCAGTGACGTCATAGGGAACTGATTAACAAAAATAGGGGTTCCCTTCGAAAAAAAAATGGCGTGGGGTCCCCCCTATTTTTGTTAACCAGCCAGATGAAGCAGACCGCTGAGGCCTGGATTTTCAGGCTGTTAAGGAGCCAAGATCCATGGACCTTGCCAGCCTGATAATACCAGGCCACAGCAGTCTGCATATCTTGGCTGATTAACAAAAATAGGGGATCCCCTCGAAAAAAATTGGCGTGGGGTCCCCCCTATTTTTGTTAACCAGCCAGATGAAGCAGACTGCTGAGGCCTGGTTTTTCAGGCTGGTAAGGATCCAATATCCATGGACCTTGCAAGCCTGATAATACCAGGCCACAGCAGTCTGCTTAGCTTGGCTGGTTAACAAAAATAGGGAATCCCCTCGAAAAAAAAACGGCGTGGGGATCCCCCCTATTTTTGTTAACCAGCCAAGTAAAATGCAGACTGCTGCGGCCTGGTATTAAAAGACTGTCAAGGCCCATGGATTTTGGCCCTCAACAGCCTGATAATACCAGGCTACAGCAGCCCCACATTTGGCGCATCAAAAGATGTGCCAATTGTGGCACTTTACCCGGCTCTTCCCACTTGCCCTGTAGCGGTGGCAAGCGGGGTAATAAGGGGTTATTGTCACCGTTGATTGCACGGTGACAATAAGCCCGGTTAATAATGGAGAGGCGTCAATAAGACACCGATCCATTATTAATCCCAAAGTTATTAAATGTTTAAAAAAAAGACACAGCAAGAAAAAAGTCTTTTAATGAAATAAAAGAAACACAGTTTTCATTTTTTTTATTACTCTCTCATTCCTGCGACGCCATCGTTCTCCTGTAAAAAAATAAAAAAACAGTATACCACCTGTCCGACGCAGTCCATAGTAACGATTGTCCCACGACGATCCAGCTCTGCTACATCGGAATGACAGGCAGAGCCTGTCATCCCGGCGCAGCACAGCTGCTTACCAGCTTCCCCGGCGGTGACGTCATCGGACTGCTTTACGGCCGCGATTACCCAGCAGTCACTGCAGTTATCGCGAGATACTGCATGTGACCGCCGGGGAGAAGAGGATGGCGGCCATTAAGCAGCCCGGGATGTGACCGCCGGAGATCTTCTGCCGGGTAAGTGCCGCTGACTCCTGACAGACCCGACCGACGGACACTGACAGTGACAGTGACAATTCCGATTCCGGTATCCGATAAGACGAAAATATCGGAACTCGGGATCGGAATTCCGATACAGCCAATATCGGCCGATACCCGATACTTGCAGTATCGTATCGCTCAACACTAATTACAACAGTATTTGTCCGTGTTCAGTTTAGCCTGCAGCAGCAGGCATTTTCCAGGGGCACCACGAGGAGGAACGGACTCACCCCCATACACTGCTTAGTCTTCTTCTGCTTAGAATTTAGAGCATATATTTTGCTCTTCATTTTGGTCTTATACTTCATGTTCTTCTGCTTTTTGATCTTCTGCTTATTGTTCTGCTGTCTCTTGTTCTGTATCTTGTAGTTTGTCTTAACCTTCTTTGTCCTGTTGGTGATCTTCTTCTGGGTAATCTTTTATTTTTTCTTTGTGATGGTGTTCAGGCTGGTTGGCTTCATGCTCGTCGTCCTTGTTGTCGTCATCTTCTTCTGGGTGGTCTTTAAGGTCGTCTAATTTCCGAGAACCAGCTGACGTTACTGGAACCCTGACGGGTATCAGATGGAGCAAGAGACAATGGAAGCAACGAGGACCAGCTGACTGTTCTGGAACCCGGAGGGGCAGCAGAAGGAAAAGAGGCAATGTCACAACCGAGTACCAGCTGACGTTACTGTGACACGGTTACTAAGCAGGAGGTACCTGTGCTCCAAAGCACTACCAAGGACCAGCAGACGTTGGTGGAACTCGGATACGGAGATGGAGGCACCTAGGCCAAAGGCACTGGGAGAACCAGTTGACGGTACTGGACCCTGGACGGGTAGCAGAACGCACCCATGAAAATGTAAGTTGACAGGACGCAAGCCGTCCGCAGTTACCGAATCACACAGTCCTACAGTGGGTGCTTGTCCTATTGTCACAATGGAAACAGCCTTTATTTACATATCCCACAGCACACATAGGAATCACCTAAACTGCAGGCACCATAGAGTCGGCTAACCCGAATGCAACACGACAGCACAACTTATTAGAGGATAATTGACGTTCACACTGCCAGGAAACAGTTGTCGTGCTGTAACCAGGCTGGCCAGGAGTCAGTACCCCTGCCAATTACTTACGAGCAACAAATGGCGGTGTTGTAGCCCAGGGAGTAGAGTTCAGGTGTAGAAAGATGAACATGACAGGAGACATGGAAAACGTTGCCAAACAGTTATTTAATCTGAAAACGGACAGGCAAATTCAGGTGAGATCCATGCCTTGTTCATTTTCAGAAAAGTAAGCCGGTCTACATTCTCTGAGGATAGTCGCATGCGACGGTCTGTTACTACACCACCTGCAGCACTAAAGACACGCTCAGATAATACACTGGCAGCAGGGCAAGCCAGCACCTCCAATGCATACTGGCTAAGCTCTGGCCATGTATCCAACTTAGAGACCCAAAATTTAAAAGGGGAAGAGGCATCTGGGAGTACACTTAGAGGGAAAGCCAAGTAGTCTGTCACCATCTTACGGAAACGTTTCTTCCTGGTGACTGGAGCCGTCTCGGATGGTGTAGACCTTGCTGGCGCTGTCACAAAACTTTGCCACATTTGTAACATACAGCTCTTGCCCTGTGCAGAGGCGCTGCTTCTGCTCCCTCTTGTTGTAGAGGTGTCTACACTGCCTCGACGCACAGAGCTGCTTTGTAAAGCAGTAGCAGCAGCAGCAGCTCTCTCGGCTGGAATGTACAACAGTATGGATTGCACCAGTGTGTCTTGGTACTCCTGCATTTTACGGTCCCGGTTCACCGGTGTGATGAGGGTTTGTAAGTTGTCCCGGTAGAGAGGGTCTAGGAGGGTGTACACCCAATAATCTGACGTGCTGAGAATGTGGGCGATGCGGCGGTCGTTTCTCAGGCACTGAAGCATGAAATCAACCATGTGCTGCAGACTCCCAACTGGCCAACAAAGGCTGTCCTCTGGAAGAGGCGTCATCTCTGCCTCCTCTGCATCACCCCACCCTCGCCCTACATACTGACTAGAGCGTTGTGTACCTCCCTCTGTAGGGATTTCTTCCTCCTCCATTGACTCCTCCTCCTCCTCATCCTCCTCACAAAGTGAGCCCTGCCCAGCCCTTTGTGAGGAACCACGTTGCGCTGACTGTCCTGAAGGTAATTGAATTTGTGACTCCTCATCCTCCACCTCTTCCAAAACCTCTTCCTTTAGTGCTTTCAGTGATTTCTGAAGCAGGCAGATAAGGGGGACAGTCATGCTGACTAGTGCATCATCTGCACTCGCCATCCGCGTTGAGACATCAAACGCACGCAAAACGTTGCAGATGTCCTTCATAGAGGCCCACTCAGTAGTGGTGAAGTGTGAACGGCGCAAATTGCGAGTTGATTGCGCCTGTTGCAGCTGATACTCCATTACTGCTGGCTGCTGCTCACACAACCGCTCCAACATATGTAACGTGGAATTCCACCTGGTGGGTACGTCACATATGATGCGATGTTCAGGAAGGCGAAATCTGACTTGCAGAGCTGCAATGCGCGATCTGGCCATGCTGGAACGTCGCAAGTGAGCGCACTCTAGGCGGACCTTGTGCAGCAGTGCATCAAGATCCGGATAGTCCCTCAAAAAACTCTGCACGACCAAGTTGAGCACATGTGCCAGACATGGTATGTGAGTGAGGTTGCCAAGGCCCAGAGCTGCCACCAGATTTCGGCCATTGTCACACACTACCAAGCCTGGCTGGAGATTAGCTGATAAAAACCATACGTCGCTCTCCTGCTTGATGGCATCCCAGAGCTCCTGCGCTGTGTGGCTTCGATTCCCCATGGAAATTAATTTCAGGACGGCCTGTTGACGTTTGGCCACGGCTGTGCTCATATCGGTCGCAACAGGTAAGCGTTCACGGGTCCATGTGGAGGTATACCGTGACGGCTCGTGCAGCGATGATTCTGAGGAACTGGAGTAGGAGGAGGAATCAATGTGTACAGACTGGATTCCTGCAATCCTTGGAGTTGGCAGAACACGTACAGCGCCACTGGCAAGATCTGTACCCGGCTCCACAACATTGACCCAATGGGCAGTGAGGGAAAGGTATCGTCCCTGGCCATGGGTACTGGTCCACGCATCGGTGGTCAGGTGGACCCTGCTACTGACGGCGTTTAGTAGCGCATGTTTAATGTTTCCCTCGACATGTTTTTGCAGAGCAGGGACAGCTTGCCTGCTGAAATAAAATTGGCTGGGCACATTATATTGTGGGACTGCCAATGCCATAAAGTTCCTGAAACTGTCAGTCTCCACCAGCCTGAATGACAGCATTTCAAGGGACAGGAGTTTTGCAATTCCAGCATTCAGAGCCTGTGCTCGTGGATGGTTTGCCGAGTATGGCCGTCTTTTATCCCATGCCTGTGGTACCGATGGCTGTTTTGTGGTCTGGGAGTGTGACGATGACTGTGAACTTGCTGCTGTGGGTGGAATAACAGTTTGTCTATGGACAACAGTGACCGAGGTTCTTCCATGGAGATCCTGTGAGGAAGCCGAACCAGGTGTGTGTGAGCTGAAGGTAGAGGCTCGAACACGACCTGAAGATGTAGGTGCTGCTGTAGTTGGCCTACATCTCCAGTGTGTCTTTGTAACTCAGCTACGTGCTTTGTCCGTACATGTTTCCACATATTTGTGGTATTCAGGTTACTGATATTTTTACCTCTTTTAACTTTTTGCTTACACAGCTTGCATTGAACATAGCAAATATCATCTACAAGTCTGTCAAAAAAGGACCACGCAGTGCAAGTCATG
>JARQOD010005951.1:15443-45394 GCA_033576555.1 Oophaga sylvatica | reverse complement strand
AGACCATTCCTCAAATTTTTGAAATAAAAAACGTCATTTTCCCTTCCCGACCCCCAAGTGTCCCCATACGTATTTTTCTCCACATTTTGGGATTCAGCGTACTCAGGAAAAATTAACAACAACTTTTGGGCCAATTTTCCGTTACCTTGTGAAAAAAAAATATTGGGGGCAAAAAATCATTTTTGCAAAAAAAAAAAGATTTTTTTTTTTTTAAGGTTTTGTGGTTAAAAAATTCGTGAACCCCTTTGGGTTCAAAGTGCTCACCCACACATTAGATAATTTCCTTGTGGGTCTATTTCCCAAAATGGGGTCACTTGTGGGTTTCATGTTTAGGTGCATCAGGGGCTCTCCAAATGTGACATGACCCCCCCAGACCATTCCATCAAAGTTGCAATCCAAAAACGTCACTATTTCCCCTTTCCCCGAGCCCGACGTGTGCCCTACAGTAGTTTTCGCCAATATTGGGTTCAGTGTATCAGGACAATTGGACAACAACTTTTGGGTTCCAATTTCTTCTGTTCCCCTTGTGAAAATAAAAATTGGGGGCGAAAAAATAATTTTTGAAAAAAAAAAAAAAAGATTTTTTATTTTTAGGCTGTACGTTATAAACTTTAGTGAAACCCTAGGGGTTCAAAGTTCTCCCCCACACATCTAGATAAGTTCCTTGAGGGGTCTAGTTTCCAAAATGGTGTCATTTAGGGGGGTTTCCACTTTTTTAGGCAGATCAGGAGCTCTCCAAACACGACATGGCGTCCAGCCAATTCTGCGTTGAAAAAGTCAGACGGCGCTCCTTCCCTTCCAAACTCTGTCATGCACCCAAACAGTGGTTTACCCCCACATATGGGGTATCAGCACACTCAGGACAAATTGCACAATAACTTTTGGAGTCTTGTTACCCTTGGAAAAATAAAAATTGGGGTGAAAAGATCATTTTTGTGGAAAAAATATGATTTTTAAATTTTACGGCTCTACGTTATAAACTTGTGTGAAGCACTTGGGGGTTCAAATTGCTCATCAAAAATCTAGATAAGTTCCTTAGGGGGTCTAGTTTCCCAAATGGGGTCATTTGTGGGGGGTTTCCACTGTTTAGGCACATCAGGGGCTCTCCAAATGCAACATGGCATCCAAACTCAATTCCAGCCAATTTTGGTTGGAAAAAGTCAAATGGTGCTCCTTCCATTCCGAGCTCTGCCGTGCGCCCAAACAGTGGTTCCCCCCACATATGGGGTATCAGCGTACTCAGGACAAATTGTACAACAACTTATGTGGTCCAATTTCTCCTGTTACCCTTGGGAAAAAAAAAATTAGTGACTAAAAAATAATTATTGTGGGAAAAAAATAGGATTTTTTATTTTCATGCCCGGGTATTATAAACTTGTGTGAAGCACTTGGGGGTTCAAAGTGCTCACCAAAGATCTAGATAAGTTCCTTAGGGGGTCTAGTTTCCAAAATATGGTCACTTGTGGGGGGTTTCCACTGTTTAGGCTCATCTGGGGCACTGTAAACGGAACATGACCCCCATTAACGTCTGCATTCCAAAACGTTACTACTTCCTTTCCAAGCCCTGCCGTGCGCCCAAACAGTTTCCCCCCCCCACATATGGGGTATCAGCGTACTCAGGACAAATTGGACAACAACTTTTGGGGTCCAATTTCCTTGGGAAAATTCAAAAATTTGGGACTAAAAAATCATTTTTGTGGAAAATTGATTTTTTTTTTTTTTCACACCCAGGCTTTATAAACTTTTGTGAAACACTTGAGGGTTCAAAGTGCTCACAACAGATCTAGATAAGTACCTTAGGGGGTCTAGTTTCCAAAATGGTGTCACTTGTGGGGGATTTCCACTGTTTAGGCGCATCAGGGGCTCTCCAAACGCGAAATGGCATCCAATCTAAATTCCAGCCAATTTTAGTTTGAAAAAGTCAAACGTCGCTCCTTCCCTTACGAGCTCTGCCGTGTGCCCAAACAGTGGTTTTCCCCACATATGGGGTATTGGCGTACTCAGGAGAAATTGCATAACAACCTTATCTGTCCATTTTCTCCTTTTACCCTTGTGAAAATAAAAAAAAAGTTTGTAAAAGATAATTTTTGTGGCTAAAAAGTAAAATATTCATTTTTTCCTTCCACGTTGATTTAGTTACTGTGAAGCACCTGAAGGGTTAATAAACTTCTTGAATGTGGTTTTGAGTACCTTGAGGGGTGCAGTTTTTAGAATGGTGTCACTTTTGGGTATTTTCTGCCATATAGACCCCTCAAAGTGACTTCAAATGTGAGGTGGTCCCTAAAAAAAATGGCTTTGTAAATTTTGTTGTAAAAATGAGAAATCGCTGGTCAACTTTTAACCCTTATAACTTCCTAACAAAAAAAAATTTTGGTTCCAAAATTGTGCTGATGTAAAGTAGACATGTGGGAAATGTTATTTCTTAACTATTTTGTGTGATATATTTCTCTGTTTTAAGGGAATAAAAATTCAAAGTTTGAAAATTGCAAAATTTTAAAAATTTTCGCCATATTTGCGTTTTTTAAAAAAATAAACGCAAGTTATATCGAAGAAATTTTACCACTAACATGAAGTACAATATGTTGCGAGAAAACATTCTCAGAATCGCGAAGATCCGTTGAAGCGTTCCAGAGTTATAACCTCATAAAGAGACAGTGGTCAGAATTGTAAAAATTGGCCCGGTCATTAACGTGCAAACCACCCTTGGGGGTGAAGGGGTTAAAGAAGGGGGAGGTATAGCTAGTCAGAGGCTGAAGGATTACATCACTGCTCCTCACTTTCTGCTGGGACTTGTAGTCCTGGAGGAACTGCAGGATCCAGGTGTGATTAATTTTTTCCACATAAAAGGTTTTAGGCAAAAACAGGTTCTGCAGCAGCAAGGCAGCCCCTCATAGCTTCACAAAAACCACTCCACTCTCCTTCCCTTCCCTCTTTAAAATGAGGTTCTGCAGCAGCTAAGGAGCCGCAGGCAAGAAGGAAGGGCTCCTAGCACTGAATGTGCCTAAATAATACAGTGCCCAAATAATACAGTCACAGAGTGCCCAAATAATACCGTCACATAATGCTCAAACAATACAGTGCCCAAATAATATCATCACATAGTGCTCATATAATACCTCATACAGTGCCCAAATATTACAGTGACATACTGCCCAAATAGCACATACTGCCCAAATAGTCTCCAGGCCAGGCCAGCCCCAGGCAGCGCCGCAGCTCAGGCAGCTGCTCACACTGTCATACAGTGCTGAGGGCCCACTGCCCAGCCCCAAATAATACAGTGACATACTACACTCACTGCCCAAATAGAACTTAGCACATACTGCCCAAATAGTCTCCAGGCCAGGCCAGCCCCAGGTAGCGCCACAGCTCAGGCAGCTAGCTGCTCACACACAGTACCTCAGAGACTCTGCAGCTCTGCCTCTTAGCCTCTGCTCTCTCCTCTCTCTTCAGCTCCTCCTCGTGACTGAAGATGGCCGCGGCGCGCCGCTACCCAATCGCCGCACCGCAGAGATCAGTCCTCGGGGGCTGGGGCTGGCGGTGTGTTGCGGCCAGAGGCGTATCTAGGCTTTCTGGCACCCGGGGCAAGAATTTGTTTCGGCGCCCCCCCCCCCGCACACATGCGATTTGCACACTTAGTCATGTACCGACGAGCTGCTCTCCCTAATGCTCTCAATGTTCAGTGAAAAACTGAGAGAAGCAGGAAGAGAAGCTCGTTGTCACTGGACCATAAGTATGAAAATCGCATATGAGTGAAGTGTCCATGTGATGACTACTGGAGCCTGCAGAGCTGAATCCTGACATTGCAGCTTCTGAATTCTCACAACTAATGCTCTGCACACTTTTAGGATTCTCCCTTACCGGTGGCAAGAGTACACGGTCATGTCAGCACAAGCATGTGATTTATATACTTCTGGCCACATTCCGACTAGACGTGCCCGGCCCCGCTCCGTTCATTTTCATTGAGTGAGGCCACACATGTCTAGTCAGCATGTGACCGCATGTATGTAAATCACCGGCATGAGAGAATCCTAAGAGTGTGCAATGCGCACTGTGAGAATTCAGAAATTGACTAATTCTCATGTTTTTATTTATGTTAGGAGCATTAAAGGGGCTGTACAGGTTTGTGCTGAGTCTGCAGTCATTCTATGTGACACAGACCTGGAGAACCCCTTTAATGCTCCTAACAAATAAAGACATGAGAATTAGTCAATTTCACAAATAATATTTACATCCAGGTACCTTATAGATGACGCTGTCTCTGGAGTCGTTCTTCTTTTCTTCATCTTGTCAAGATCCCATGATGAGTTTTCTCATCCACAGCCGTCTCTGCAGACCTCCATCTTCTCCGCTCTTCTGCACCAACTCTCCGCACGATGCCCTTAAAGACAGAAGAGTCATTATAATTATTATTATTATTATTATACATTTATATAGCGCCATTTATTCCATGGCGCTTTACATATGAAAAGGGAAAAATATAGACAGATACAATAAACATGTGCTAGACAAGGGACACACAAGTACAGAAGGAGAGAGGACCCTGCCCGCGAGGGCTCACAGTCTACAGGGATGGGTGAGAATACACTAGGAGAGGGTAGAGCTGGTCGTGCGATGGTTCAGTAGACTGAGGATCATTGCAGGTTGTAGGCTTGTCGGAACAGGTGGGTCTTCAGGTTTTTCTTGAAGGTCTCCGTTGTTGGTGAAAGTCTGATGTTTTGCGGCAGGGAGTTCCAGAGTATGGGGGAAGCCCGGGAGAAGTCTTGTATGCGGTTGTGGGAAGAAGAGATGAGGGGGGAGTCGAGAAGGAGATCTTGAGAGGATCGAAGGTTGCGTGTAGGTAGGTAGCGGGAGACCATGTCACAGATGTATGGAGGAGAAAGGTTGTGGATGGCTTTGTATGTCATGGTTAAGGTTTTGAACTGGAGCCTCTGGGCAATAGGAAGCCAGTGAAGGGCCTGGCATAGTGGGGAGGCTGGGGAATAGCGGGAAGACAGGTGGATTAGTCGTGCAGCAGAGTGTAGGATGGACTGGAGTGGTGCCAGAGTGCTAGAGGGGAGGCCAGACAGTAGGAGGTTGCAGTAGTCGAGGCGGGAGATGATAAGGGCGTGCACTAGTGTTTTTGTGGTTTCATGGTTGAGGAATGAGCGGATCCGGGAAATATTTTTGAGTTTGAGGTGGCAGGAGGTGGCGAGGGCTTGGATATGTGGTTTGAAAGAGAGGGCAGAGTCGATGATCACCCCAAGGCACCGAGCATGTGGGACTGGGGAAAGCGAGCAGCCATTGACATTGATAGATAGGCCTGGTGGAGGGGTAGAATGAGGTGGTGGAAAGATGATGAATTCTGTTTTGTCCATGTTCAGTTTGAGAAAGCGAGCAGAAAAGAAGGCTGAGATAGCAGACAGACACTGTGGGATTTTGGTCAGTAGGGAGGTGAGGTCAGGTCCAGATAGGTAGATCTGCGTGTCATCGGCGTAGAGGTGATACTGCAAGCCATGGGATTCTATGAGCTGTCCCAGGCCGAAGGTGTAGATGGAGAAGAGTAGGGGTCCTAGGACTGAGCCTTGGGGAACACCGACAGACAGGGGGCGAGGTGAGGAGGTGGTGTGTGAGAGGGAGACACTAAAAGTTCGGTCTGTTAGGTATGATGAGATCCAGGATAGGGCCAAGTCTGTGATGCCAAGAGATGAGAGAATCTGTAGGAGGAGGGAATGGTCTACGGTGTCAAAGGCAGAAGACAGGTCCAGGAGAAGGAGGACAGAGTAGTGTCGCTTGCTCTTGGCGGTTAGTAGGTCGTTGGTGACTTTAGTTAGGGCAGTTTCAGTTGAGTGATGCGGTCGAAAGCCTGATTGTAACCGGTCAAAGAGGGAGCAGGAGGAAAGGTGGGAGGACAGTTCAAGATATACATGCTATTCCAGTAGTTTTGAGGCGAAGGGGAGAAGAGATATCGGGCGATAGCTAGACGCTGAGGATGGGTCGAGGGAGGGCTTTTTGAGGATCGGGGTGATTGAGGCATGTTTGAAGGATGAAGGAAAGACACCATTTGTAAGTGAAAGGTTGAAGAGGTGTGTGAGAGTAGGGATGAAGACTGTGGCAAGGTTAGGGATGAGGTGGGACGGGAGTGGGTCAAGCGCGCAAGTGGTGAGGTGTGATCTTGACAGGAGAGTGGAGAGCTGATCTTCTGTCATGGTGGTGAAGCTGGTTTTGGAAGAACAGGGCTGAGTGGCTAAGAGGTGCATTGGGGGCTGCGGGCCAAAGCCTTCTCTGATAGTATCAATCTTTTGCTTAAAGAAGGAGGCATTATAATGCCCCTAAATAAAAATATCTGCAATATACTGTCACCTCACACTATTCCCCTCCCTCCTCACACATCCCCCCTGTTCAGCATACTGTCTCCTCATATATTTACCCCCTCACTATACTGTCTGCTCACACATACCCCTGACTCCCCATACTGTGTCCACATACATTCACCCGTTCACCCATACTGTCTGCAACCATCCCCCATACTGTTTCCTCATACATACATACTCTTCAGTACCCTCAAATCCCCCCACACATATTAAATACCCCTATCCCCACTCCAAATCCCCAGCCCCCACACATAAAATAGCCCCCCATCCCCACTCCAAATCCCCCACACATAAATAGCCCCCCATCCCCACTCCAAATCCCCCACACATAAAATAGCCCCCCATCCCCACTCCAAATCCCCCCACACATAAAATAGCCCCCCATCCCCACTCCAAATCCCCCCACACATAAAATAGCCCCTCATCCCCACTCCAAATCCCCCCACACATAAATAGCCCCCCATCCCCACTCCAAATCCCTCCACACATAAAATAGCCCCTCATCCCCACTCCAAATCCCCCACACATAAAATAGCCCCCCATCCCCACTCCAAATCCCCCCACATAAAATAGCCCCTCATCCCCACTCCAAATCCCCCCACACATAAAATAGCCCCTCATCCCCACTCCAAATCCCCCACACATATTAAATACCCCTATCCCCACTCCAAATCCCCAGCCGCCACACATAAAATAGCCCCCCATCCCCACTCCAAATCCCCCACACATAAAATAGCCCCCCATCCCCACTCCAATTCCCCACACATAAAATAGCCCCCCATCCCCACTCCAAATCCCCCACACATAAAATAGCCCCCCATCCCCACTCCAAATCCCCCCACACATAAAATAGCCCCTCATCCCCACTCCAAATCCCCCCACACATAAAATAGCCCCCCATCCCCACTCCAAATCCCTCCACACATAAAATAGCCCCTCATCCCCACTCCAAATCCCCCCACACATAAAATAGCCCCCATCCCCACTCCAAATCCCCCCACACATAAAATAGCCCCTCATCCCCACTCCAAATCCCCCCACACATAAAATAGCCCCTCATCCCCACTCCAAATCCCCCCACACATAAAATAGCCCCCCATCCCCACTCCAAATCCCCCCACACATAAAATAGCCCCCCATCCCCACTCCAAATCCCCCCACACATAAAACAGCCCCCCATCCCCACTCCAAATCCCCCCACACATAAAATAGTCCCCCATCCCCACTCCAAATCCCCAGCCCCCACACATAAAATAGCCCCCCATCCCCAAATCCCCCCACACATAAAGTAACCCCCATCCCCACTCTAAATTCACCCCCCATACTCACACATTATGCCCCCCCCCATCTTCGGTGGTATCTTCAGCTCCATATTGGAGCACACTTACCACCAGCGTTCCCCCAGCTTGCCGCCGCCGGCCAGTGACGTCAGCAGCGTGATCACATGACCTGATCACGCTGCTGGCGTCGCTTTGACCCGCAGTCAGAGCTTCAATTGTACTGGCGTCTGTATAGACGCCAGTGCAATTGATCCCTGGGAGCCGGCACGCAGCAGCTTCTCTGCGCCGGCTGTCAGCTTGACAACCGGCACAGGGAACCGCCGACTCTCAGGTGCAAAATAGTTCCGGATCGCCGCTCTCATTCTCCCCGGTTTGGGGAACCGGCTGCTTTTTGAACAACCGGTTCCATCGAACAGGGGAGAACCGGCTGAATCCCACCCCTGACTGTTGGGCTTCCTGTTCAACTACATGGGCATACCACCATAAGCTCCTTTTACTGGCGGACCAAGACACAAATATACAACATGGATGCACGGCTTTGTGTGAACCCATCAGAGCCAGATGATTGTAATTGTTGGGTGGTAGCCAGACTGGGCCTCTGGCTATCAGATTTTCTCAGAAAATAGATACTGAGCTGAACTATTAACACAGCAATATCTCCAGCTGGACTGTAGTTATACAGTTCACATTCCTGCTTTGCAGAATTTGCTGTTAGCCAGACTGGGCCTCTGGCTAACAGTTTATCTTCGTAAATAGATACGGAGATGAACAATACCACTAGCAATGTATACACCTGTATTGTACTGATAGAGTAAACATTCCTGTTTTTCAATTTTGGTATTAGCCAAACTGGGCCTCTGAGTATGGGTGTTCCTGCGGAAATAGATACGAAGCTGAACAATTGACACAACAATAAGTACAGCTGGACTGTAGTTCTAGAGTTCACTTTCCTGCTTTGCTGAATTGGCTGACTGCCAGACTGGGCCTCTGGCTACCAGTTTTTCTCGGAAAATTGATCCGGAGCTGAACAATGAACACATTGATATCTCCAGATGGAGTGTAGTTATACAGTTCATTTTCCTGCTTTGCAGAATTTGCTGTTAGCCAGACCGGGCTTCTGGCTAACATTTGTTATTCGTTAATTGATACGGAGAAAAACAATTCCCCCAACAATGTATACAGGTGAATTCTACAGATACAATAAACTTTCCTGCTGTTACATTTGGGTGTTATCCAAAGTGGGACTCAGACTATGGGTATTACTGCAGAAATGTAGATGGATATGTTTAATATTTTCAGTATACTATATATACCTGTTATCTCTCGATACACTACACGTTTTTTTTCCGACTCTTCGTAGGACTTGTCCAATTAATCCATTTGCACCATCTTTACATCCGTTAGACACCTAAACATATGTCATTTTGGTTACCTCCCTATGTGGCCTGCCCCACCACCCCTCCTCCACCAATAAAATTGTTATTTTCTTGTGTCATACATACTGATGATGACCCTTTCAGCGTGAGTGTGCCTATAGGCTCCTGCAAGTGGATCGCTCACCAGGGCACTGGGGTGTTAAAGGGTAGTGTCACGCCAGCAGTGACCCTGTCCGTGTCCCTGGCTTTTCAATGAAAAGTAGAATAATTTACAGAAGAGGATTAGATTTTCGATTACACAGTTCGTTACGCCACCTGTGGTTTATGCAGAAAGCAGAACGGCGCTCCAGTGCATATACTATGAAACTGGTGGTGATGCAGCAGAGTTTGACTAGCTCGCCACAGGCACAGCTTCTTGACTCAGGGCTGAAGTATGTTTTGGTGGATGAATGGTGCTGTTAAATGTACCAGTGTGTACAAGGTGCCGCAGGAACAAATTTAGATCACAACTTCTGGGGCAGTTTACAAGGCTTTACTCCGAGATGATGTGTGCACATATGCCCCCTTGGCACAGTATCCCCCAGGTGAGTGGCTCAGCAAACTCCCAGGTACATTGTAAAGACAGCTTTACAGGACTACTTTCAACATGTTCCTTTCTGTGTCATCTCACGGTGTAGTATTATTCCCCTGTCCTTCCTGCCAACACCTCGCAATCATTGTCCCAAGGCAGTAGCCGCGTGAAGGATTCCTAACGACTCAGAACTTCATAAGTATTATCTCCCTTTTCTGAGTGTACTTATTTTCCTCCAGAATAGGTAGATACTACCAAGGCCTTATTGAACATCTGTATCACTTGGTGACGTCTTTTGTAAAGGCAATATCATTTGCATTGCTAATAGTTGTAAGATGCCTAAAACGTGGCAGCTTACATATATTTTAACATGGTGCCACATTATAACCTTACGAAATTGAGGTTGATGGAGGGCACAGAAGCTCGTTGAGAAACCGGGTTATTTTGAAAATGTTTGACAAATGTCATGTCCTTATGAGTGCTAGTTCTATTACTGCAGTGCACTGATGGTTACATACAAAGGCTTATTATCAGGTTGAGGTGCCGAGCTGACTGTGAAAGTTTTTGGTGCCAGCGGACAGCTTCATGTTTCAAGGCACAAAAAACCAAACCCTCATACAACTAAATCCAAGTTTGAATTTATTAACAGTGCTGAACTGTAACGCTCCTTTATCACTCATCACCATGGCCCACTGCGAACTGAAATGTCAAAGTCAGTGCACAAACATCAAGCCTAAAATCACTACGGCATATGACTCCTCACTTTGATTTTGGACTACCCATGTTAGTATTACTGTACCATTCCCAAATATTTATTGTAAATCCCAATCTGTTTAGTGCTGCAATGTAAGCCACCCAGTCACCCAGGAATATACTTGCATTTTCAATTCCACAGTGTTGTCCAGGTAACCCAACTGCTATTCTATCTTTTGGTCCACATTTCATGTGCGATGACGAGTCTCCTGTGAATCTCAGTGAATGAAAGTGCAAAGAGTCATCAGGGATCTTAAAGGGATGTGCTTTTTCCCAGGCTTTACTCCGAGTTCAGGTGTGCACACATGCACGCTTGGTACAGTGTCCTCTAGGTGAGGGGCTCTGCAAACTCACCGGAAAAAGTGGACTCTGTTGACTCACGGTGTTGTATTAATCTTTGGTGCTTCCTGACAAGACCTTGCAATCATTGTCCCAAGCCAGTAGCCACAGAACCTGTGGTATAACGTCTGCTCTTCTATTCCTTGCTATTATATAGACACGGTTTCGGCAAACAGAATTGATGTTGTTCAGTAGCTGAGAATCCTATAGATGACACTGCCTCCGGCTTGCTATGTGAGTACGGAAGTTAGATAATAGGCAAATGGCCCAGTGTCCCTTCTGCGACCTGGGTGAATGTGGTGCATGCAGTGT
Organism: Oophaga sylvatica; assembly: GCA_033576555.1. Lineage (NCBI taxonomy): Eukaryota > Metazoa > Chordata > Amphibia > Anura > Dendrobatidae > Oophaga > Oophaga sylvatica. The sequence continues at coordinate 34,413 of JARQOD010005951.1, read as the reverse complement.
CCACAGGAGAAAGCGGGGTTGGGACAGTACTGCCGACACCACAGTATAGGCAACAGGGATCTTCGATGCTCTCCGTAGCCCATGCCGGGGGAAATACGATTTCTTGCTCACAGTATCCAACCACACTGCCACTGTAGTGGAACTCTGAACCATGTTTCAGGTTGGGTTCTCAGTCCAAAGCTTACCTGACCTTTAACCTTGTTTAAAAAAATAACCATCATGAACAGAATGCCAGAAATACAGGGGGGTGGGGTTACTGAACAAAGTCTGATAGGCCAGCTGCCGGGTTGCTACAGAGTCTACAGAGTCCAAGACTTTCCCAGGATGTGACTCAAAGTAAGCTCAGAATCCCACCAGGGCAACCAACTCCTGGGGCACATTGCAACCTAAGCACTCACACTTACACACCCTACAAATTTTGATCCTGGGGGCCATGCTTTCCACCAGATGAATACATGAGCTACCTGGCGTACTAGCAAGTGCAACAACCCACTGTGTATTGTGTAGGAATGTAGACGACTGGTATTAGTAGAACACCTTTGGTAAAGAGAATACACTTAACCCCTCTCTGATTATCACAGCTGACACCCGTGACTGTGTGTCAGGAGCGGTCACGGACCGCTCCCGGCACATTAAACCCTGGCACACCGCGATCAAACATGATCGCGGTGTACCCGGGGCACAGGGGAGGATCGCGCAGGCAGGGGGCTCCCTGCGCGCTCCCCTGAGACCCTCAGAGCAGCGCGATGTGTCGCGCTGTTCCGAGGGTCCGTCCTCCCTCCAGGTCCCCGGATCCAAAATGGCGCCGGGGTCCTGCAGGGAGGCGGCTTCCTCAGTGCCTGCTGAGAGCAGGCGCTGGGGAAGCCTGCAGCGATGCCAGAGCGATCGCTGGTGTGACAGAGTGCTGTGCACACTGTCACACCAGCGATCTGCTAAAATACTGTGATGTCCCACCCTGGGACAAAGTATAAAAGTAAAAAAAATAAAAATAAAAAGTGGTAAAAAAAAATCATAAAAAAAAAAAAAAATTTCCCCAATAAATTCATTCTTTCCTGTAAATAAAAAAAACAAAACAATAAAAGTACACATATTTGGTATCGCCGCGTCCGTAACGACCCCCCCTATAAAACTGTCCCACTAGTTAACCCCTTTAATGAACCCCTTAAAAAAAAAAAAGAAAACGAAGCAAAAAAATCAATGCTTTATCATCATACCGCTGAACAAAAAGTGGAATAACACGCGATCAAAAAGACTGAGATAAATAACCATGGTACCGCTGAAAACATCATCTTGTCCCGCAAAAAAAGAGCCATCATACAGCATCATCAGCGAAAAAATAAAAAAGTTATAGCTCACAGAATAAAGCGATGCAAAAATAATAATTTTTTATATAAAATTGTTTTCATGCTATAAAAGCACCAAAACATAAAAAAATGATATAAATAAGGTATCACCGTAATCGTACTGACCCGAAGAATAAAACTGCTTTATCAATTTTACCACACGCGGAACGGTACAAACGCCTCCCCCAAAAGAAATTCATGAATTGCTGATTTTTGTTCATTCTAACCTCCCAAAAATCGAAATAAAAAGCGATCAAAAAATGTCACGTGCTCAAATATGGTACCAATAAAAACGTCACCTCGTCCCGCAAAAAATAAGACCTCACATGACTCTGTGGGCCAAAATATACAAAAATTATAGCTCTCAAAATGTGGTGATGCAAAAAACTATTTTTTGCAATAAAAAGCGTCTTTTAGCGTGACAGCTGCCAATCATAAAAACCCGCTATAAATAGTAAATCAAACCCCCCTTTATCACCCCCTTAGTTAGGGAAAAATAATAAAATTTAAAAAATGTATTTATTTCCATTTTCCCGTTAGGGTTAGGGTTGCGGCTAAAGTTAGGGTTAGGGTTGGCGCTAACGTTAGGATTAGGATTAGGGTTGGGATTACGGTTAGGGGTGTGTTAGGGTTAGGTTTGTGGTTAGGGTTGGGACTAGGGTTAGGGGTGTGTTGAGGTTAGGGTTGGAGTTAGAATTGGGGGGTTTCCGCTGTTTAGGCACATCAGGGGCTCTCCAAATGTGACATGGCGTCTGATCTCAATTCCAGCCAATTCTGCGTTGAAAAAGTCAAACGGTGCTCCTTCACTTCTGAGCTCTGCCATGTGCCCAAACAGTAGTTTACTCCCGAATATGGGGTATCAGCGTACTCTGGACCACAAGAGTTATTGTGCAATTTGTCCTATTTCTTCTGTTACCCTTGGGAAAATAAAAAACTGGGGCGACAAAATCATTTTTGTAAAAAAAAAAATGATTTTTTTGTTTTTACGGCTGTATGTTATAAAACTTCTGTGAAGCACTTGGAGCTTCATAGCGCTCACCACACTTCTAGATAAGTTCCTTTTGGGGTCTATTTTCCAAAATGGGGTCACTTGTGGGGGGTTTCCACTGTTTAGGCGCATCAGGGGCTCTCCAAATGCGACATGACGCCCCAGACCATTCCATCAAAGTCTGCAATCCAAAACGTCACTACTTCCCTTCCGAGCCCCGACGTGCGCCCATACAGTAGTTTTACTCCCACATATTGGGTATCAGCATACTCAGGACAAATTGGACAACAACTTTTGGGGTCCAATTTCTCCTGTTACCCTTGTGAAAATAAAATATTGGGGGCGAAAAAATCATTTTTGTAAAAAAAAAAAGGATTTTTTATTTTTACGGCTGTGCGTTATAAACTTCTGTGAAGCACTTCGGGGTTCAAAGTGCTCACCACACATCTAGATAAGTTCCTTGTGGGGTCTATTTTCCAAATTGGGGTCACTTGTGGGGGGTTTCCACTGTTTAGATTCATCAGGGGCTCTCCAAATGCGACATGACTCCCCCAGACCATTCCATCAAAGTCTGCAATCCAAAACGTCACTACTTCCCTTCCGAGCCCGACGTGCGCCCATACAGTAGTTTACTCCCAATATTGGGTATCAGCGTACTCAGGACAAATTGGACAACAACTTTTGGGGTCCAATTTCTCCTGTTACCCTTGTGAAAATAAAATATTGGGGGCGAAAAAATCATTTTTGTAAAAAAAAAAAAGGATTTTTTATTTTTACGGCTGTACGTTATAAACTTCTGTGAAGCACTTTGGGGTTCAAAGTGCTCACCACACATCTAGATAAGTTACTTGTGGGGTCTATTTTCCAAAATGGGGTCACTTGTGGGGGGTTTCCACTGTTTAGACGCATCAGGGGCTCTCCAAATGCGACATGACTCCCCAGACCATTCCATCAAAGTCTGCAATCCAAAACGTCACTCCTTCCATTCCGAGCTCTGCCATGCGCCCAAACAGTGGTTCCCCCCCACATATGGGGTATCAGCGTACTCAGGACAAATTGGACAACAAATTTTGTGGTCCAATTTCTCCTGTTACCTATGGGAAAATAAAAAATTAGTGACTAAGAGATAATTTTTGTGGGAAAAAAATAGGATTTTTTATTTTCATGCCGGGCATTATAAACTTGTGTGAAGCACTTGGGGGTTCAAAGTGCTCACCAAGATCTAGATAAGTTCCTTAGGGGGTCTAGCTTCCAAAATGGGGTCACTTGTGGGGGGTTTCCACTGTTTAGGCTCATCTGGGGCACTACAAACGGAACATGACCCCCATCAATGTTTGCATTCCAAAACGTTACTGCTTCTTTCCAAGCCCTGCCGTGCGCCCAAACAGTTTCCCCCCCCACATATGGGGTATCAGCGTACTCAGGACAAATTGGACAACAACTTTTGGGTCCAATTTCCTTGGGAAAAATCAAAAATTTGGGACTAAAAAATCATTTTTGTGAAAAAATTGTTTTTTTTTTTTTACACTCTAGGCTTATAAACTTTTGTGAAGCACTTTGGGGTTCAAAGTGCTCACAACAGATCTAGATAAGTTCCTTAGGGGGTCTAGTTTCCAAAATGGTGTCACTTGTGGGGGGTTTCCACTGTTTAGGCGCATCAGGGGCTCTCCAAAGCGACATGGCGTCCCAATCTCAATTCCAGCAATATGTTTGAAAAGTCAAACGGGTCCTTCCCTTCGAGCCTCTGCCGTGGCCCAACAGTGGTTTCCCCACATATGGGTATTGGCGTACTCAGGACAAATTGGACAACAACTTTATGGTCCATTTTCTCCTGTTACCCTTGTGAAAATAAAAAAATTTGTAAAAGATCATTTTTGTAAAAAGTTTATTTATTTTTCATCAGGTGCTTTAACTTCCTGTGAAGCACTGAAGGGTTCAAATTAAAATTCTGATTAGATTTAGTTCCTTGAGGGGTCAGTTTAAAATGGTGTCATTTTGGGTGTTTTCCTGCTTTAGGCATCAGGAGTTTCCCAAACTGAGTGGTCTCACAAGTTCTGTATTGTGTAAAAAGTAAATCGCTGGTCACTTTAACCTTCTAATGACCAAAAGATTTTGCTCCACATTGGCGGTATCAGTGACATGTGGAAATGTTATTGACATTAACTTTTGTGTCTTTTCTCTTGGGAAAAAAAAATTAGTTGAAAAGAAAATTTTTAAAAATTTGCATTTTTTTTTTCAATAGGCATTATTATAAAATTTGTGAACTATGAGTTCAATATGTCACAAACAGATCTAGAATAAGATTCCGTTGGGGTTCTAGTTTCCTCAAAGAGAGGGTCAAATTGTTGGGGGGTTTAACTGTTGGGTAAGGGTAACACAGCATTTAAGAGAATAGGCTCTTCCTATACATGTCAAACATGTTTGTCAGATTCTCAATTCAGCATTTTGGTTGAAAAAGCAAAGGGTTCCTGATTGATGGCAAACATGGTTTCCCAATGGTTCAGCGTATCAGACAAATTGGAAACAAATTTTTGGTCAATTTCATCCTGTTACTTGGAAATAAAAATTAGTGTCTAAGAGATATTTTTGTTGGGAAATAAAATAGTTTGATTTTTATTTCATGCGGATTTAACACTTGTGTGAAGCATTTGGGGTTCAAAAGTGCTCACATAGTTCTGTATTAGTTCTAGGGGGTCAGCTTCCATAATGGGTCCATTGTGGGGGGTTTCCATTTCGTGGCTCATCATGGGGCACTAGCAAAGGAACATGATCCCCATAATGTTTGCATTCCAAAAGTTATGCTTCCTTTAAGCTCGTGAAACATTTTCCCGCAACATGATTGGTATCTGTATCAGGTACAAATTGGAAATTGGGTCCAATTTCCATTGGGATAACATATCTAAAATTTGGGACAAAAAATATGTGGAAGATTTTTTTTTTTTCTAATTGTACATCCAGGCATTATAAACTTTTGTGAAACACTTTAGATGGTCAAAGTGTCTACAACAACATCCATATAAGTTCCTATAGGGGGTCTATTTCAAATGGTGTCACTTCGTGGTTTCATGTATCAGGCATATAGATGGATCTCCAAACTTGACATGGCTCTAAATCTATTCAGCAATTTTAGTCTTGAAAAGTCAAAGGCGCCTTTTATTGCTGTGTGCTCAACAGTGGCTTTTTCCGCCCAAATGGGGGTTTATTGGCGTTACTCAGGAAATTGGCACACAATCTGATGCATTTCTCTTTTACATTGTGAAAAAAAAAAAAGTTTGTAAAGATATTTTTGTGTAAAGTAAATATAATTTGTTTACACTGCTTCAGTGTGAAGTCTGAAGTTATAACGTTTGATTTTTTGAGTAGTACGTGCAGGTTGCAGTTTTTAATGTGTCTTTGGGAATTTTCTGCATGAGAACCCATCAAAGTGACTTAAATTGTGAGTGCCTAAATATGTTTGTAAATTTTGTTGTAAAAATGAGATCTGGTCACTTTAACCTGTATATTCACTAACACAAATTAAATGCTTTGTTATTATTGTGCTGATCGTAAGTGACATGTGGCGAATGTTATTTTAACATTTTGCTGTGACGATATTCTTGTTCCTTATGGGAATAAATGTATGACAATTCAAAATTTCATTTTGACCGTGAATTTGCAGTAGTTTGGTGAAATATGAAATTAAACGAAGAAAAAATTTTTGCCTTGTGGTAAATTGTCACATGAAGGAAAACAGTTTCAGAATGGGGAAGATCGACTTGAAGGTCAGAGTTAACCTCTGATGAAAGATGTCAGTGGTCTAAAGTGTTCGGAATTGACGCCAGAAATTACATGTTAACGTTGCAACATCTCTTGGGGTGAAGGTTAAAACTTCCAATGTCTTCAGGTCTTTGAATTTTACAGGCACTTTTTATAATTCTTTAGATATCTTTTCCTATTGTCTACTTCTTTTAACTTCTTGCTTCACTAAATATACGGAGATGTTTTATTTTTTCATAATACACATATATGTCTTTAATATGCTGCTAGAGTGCCCTTTCTTTTATTTTGGATTCTTATGTTATCCATACTAGTCCTTGACGTGTCGATGGGCCTCAGGAATCATATACGTAGTTTTAATATTTTTTTCTTAGACTCTCTATTCCTATGAAATGATAGACACTACCCTTTTATCTTATTATATATTGTGTTAGGCATAAGTGACACATTGATCGTTTCTGTGGCTCCTAAAATATATACGGAGATTTACAATTACCAGCATGTTACAGAGTTGGGTTGTGATACAGTACCTTTTTTAATGTTTATCTAATGGATTACAGAGGTTTTGAGCGTCGGTCTGTATGTTATTATGAATATAGACGTAGATTCACAATTAAAACTACATGTCTAAATGCTGTACGTTCACATCATTACACTTTAAATGCTTTAATCTTATTGTAATCATACTGACACTGGAGCGTGTGAATTGTGACTCTGATTAGAGTTGAGCGATACTTTCCGATATCCTAAAGTATCGGAATCGGAATGGTATCGCCGATATCACTAAAATATCGGCGATACCCGATATCGATACCGGAAGTCCCATGTAAGTCTATGGGAACAAAATATCGAAATTAAAAAAAACCCATTCTTGCCTTGTTGGTTAATTGTACATGAAGGAAAACAAGAAAGAGTAATGTAGAATGTATTGGGGAAGGTTGAGGAGACATTAAAGGCATAGATGTTTAACCCAATCAAATGGAATAGCATAAATATTTTTTTTTTTAAAGATGTTCGGATTGACGAAGAAATTGACAATGTTAACGTTTTTTATATTTTGGCAAATATGTATATTACACAACTTCCATGCTCTTCATCTTCACCTTTTTAACTTTTCACACACTTTCTCCTTCATAATCTTCTGCAGCATCATCTTTTTCATCAAATTATTCTTCATCTTCACCTTCTTTATCTTCTTCTTAAACTTCTTGCTATTCATCTTTGTTAACATTACTCATATTCTTCTTATTAAACTATTATTCTTATTCATATTCTGCTTCATCTTCTTCATCATATTCTTATTTGTGACAGAGAATCCTGTACTTGTAATCTGTCAAAGTATGAATTTTTCATCCTTCCGTTCTTGCTGTCACAAAAGATTTAAATTACAACAGTATTTGTCCGTGTTCAGTTTAGCCTGCAGCAGCAGGCATTTTCCAGGGGCACCACGAGGAGGAACGGACTCACCCCCATACACTGCTTAGTCTTCTTCTGCTTAGAATTTAGAGCATATATTTTGCTCTTCATTTTGGTCTTATACTTCATGTTCTTCTGCTTTTAGATCTTCTGCTTATTGTTCTTGTGTCTCTTGTTCCGTATCTTGTATTTGTAGCACAATCTTGTACCAGCTGATGTTACTGGGACACGGTTACTAAGCAGGAGGTACCTGTGCTCCAAAGCACTACCAAGGACCAGCAGACGTTGCTGGAACTCGGATACCGAGATGGAGGCACCTAGACCAAAGGCACTGCGGAGAACCAGTTGACGGTACTGGAACCCGGAGGGGCAGCAGAAGGAAAAGAGCCAATGGCACAACCGAGGACCAGCTGACGTTACTGGGACACGGTTACTAAGCAGGAGGTACCTGTGCTCCAAAGCACTACCAAGGACCAGCAGACGTTGCTGGAACTCGGATACCGAGATGGAGGCACCTAGGCCAAAGGCACTGCGGAGAACCAGTTGACGGTACTGGAACCCGGACGGGTAGCAGAAGGTACAAGAGCCAATGCAAGTAACGAGGACCAGCTGACTGTGCTGGAACCCGGAGGGGCAGCAGAAGGAAAAGAGCCAATGGCACAACCGAGGACCAGCTGACGTTACTGAACCCCAGTAACACAGGAGCAAGTGTTGACTGTGCTAACAGCACTTCCGAGCAACAACTGGCGGTGTTGGAGCCCAGGGTCAAGGAGGATGTTTAAATACTAGATCAAGTAATTTCCTTGTTACCTGTCAATTTTAAATGTCTATACTTCAAACAAGAGAAAGATAACCTTTACTACCATAAGATGATGATTTCATTTAAACTAATATCTAGATAAATAAAGAATTGACAAACATAAACACATACATTAACATGTTGAACAGCAATGCAAACCACAAAATAAATTAGTTAAGGAATCTGCTATACGGTTGTACATAAAAGCATACAAGTACATATCTGAATCCATTAATGATGGATAAGTAACAGTATGTACACCATTTTTATTGTATAGACAATGAATGTCTGACTTCAAAACATCATCAGCATTACAAGTTATCTGTGACATTACTAAAATGTTACATTTGCTGAATAATGTCACTAAACAGTTTATACAAAATTATACAATTTCCATCATGTAATACTCATAATATGTGGCAATAATCATGTTTATTAACAAACATAACCTTTAAAAAGTGCATAGTGCATAGTGAAAATTGCTATTTATGCCTGACTGTCGACTTGCAAGCATGACAACGGATAGATAAGGTATATATAGATGACACTGCATAGCCACAGATGGTGAATGGCGATGTAATACTGTACCTCAATAAAGTGTGCGTCACTACTACATAATTTTTTTTATATAGCTTTATAAACAGGGTACGTGGATGTATGCTTGCGCCTTTGTTTTGACGCACAGACTGCCTTCCTGCTGAGACGCGTTGGGTAGTGAACAGTTGTGTGCAGTGTTCACTGTAGTCTGAGGTTTTCCTTTTTGGAGTGCAGATCACGCTCCAGTTAGTTCTTCAACCACTGCTGGTTGTAGTCTGCTGAGCGTGTGTCACTGGCACATCCTTGAAATTTTTCTCTAATTGTTGCTGCTCCATTCTATTACAAATAAATAAAATCTATTAGTGTGACGCGCTTCCATCCGTATACAATACATTGGTTGCAAACACTATAGAAGTACACAAAGGGGCCTTTCACACCTACTGAACAGTTGTGTGCAGTGTTCACTGCAGTCTCTGCGGAATAACCACACTTAGGCCTTATAACTTTTCAGACTTTCTTTATCAATCTACCAAGATGAAGAAGGCAGGGAGTAAGGCACGTGGTCGTGGAGTTTCTTCAGGGAGAGGACGTGGGGATTCTGTGGCTGCTGCGGCCCCCAGTGACACAGCATCCACCAGTTTTCCCCGGGCCGTGAGCGTTCCTTTATGCGCACTTTTGTAGGAGCTCGGAGTACCCCCCTGCTGCGGGAAGAACAAATTGAAGCCGTTGTTGTTTGGATCTCAGCCAATGCATCGACTTCAATTGCTTCCACCTCCTCTCAGGACCACAGCACTGTTGGGCAACCATCTGTCTCTTCACCGCCTGGCAAATTGCCCAGGCAGTCAGAGAGTTCTGTACAGGAGCCAGCTGAGTGTCTGCTTCTGTTCTCAGAATCTATTGGCTTGCAAACAGGGGCCCAGCCAAGCAGCATTCTGTAATGTGAAGAAGAGGGAGTATGCAGTGATGCGCAACAGCTGTGTCTCTCTGAATCTGAAGAGGCGGGTGAGACAGTGCCGATGGTCAGCACACCGCAGAACGCATCTGATGATGATGATGAGACCCAGGTGCCAGTTTCTGTTGAGCATGGTGCTGGCCAGACCACCCAACAGCAGGTGTTGGAAGAGGGTAGTGGAGATGATGAGGTCCAATACCCAACATGGCATGAAGAACAGGAAGGTGGTGGGAGCAGCTCAGAGGAATAATAATAATATTTATTTATATAGCGCCATCATATTCCGCAGCGCTTTACAGTTTAGCAGTTTCAGAACACAAGTCATAAGTAACAACGTTAACAATACAATAATTTAAGCTAAATAAGTCGCCCCTGCTCGTGACAGCTTACAATGTACAATGAGATGGGGGAGATACAAAGTATAGGTGTTTATATACAATGGTGCATTTACAATGATGTTCCAGCCATCTTAAGGGACTGAGGGATGGAGATAGTGAATGGGCTAGAGACACACACACACTTACACAGAATACATAGAATGACTTTGATTAGTGAATGTGATAGGCCGCTCTGAACAAATGTGTTTTGAGGGAGCGCCTGAAACCATGCAAATTGTGGATAGTCCTAATTTCTTGGGGTACAGCATTCCAGAGGATTGGCGTAGAGCAGGAGAAGTCTTGGAGTCGGGAGTGGGAGGTACGTATTAGTGCAGAGGTTAGTCGAAAGTCGTTTGCAGAGCGCAGCAGTCGGTTAGGCCGATAGATAGAAATGAGGGAGGAGATGTAGGAGGGGTGCTGCACTGTGGAGAGCTTTGTGGGTGAGAACCAGTACTTTGGTTGAAAGCTGGGAGAGGCCTAGAGAAATGGTTAGTGATAGAAGGAAGATAGAGGAAGACATTGCCCCAACGGTACAAACAGGAGGGAGAGTTAGGCTGCAGACTCGGTTGCCTGTAGCCTCCAGTTTGGCACCTGTTCGGAGCAGTTGTCTTCCAAAAGTCAAAACGTGCGCTCCCAGGACTTGCACTGCGTGGTCCTTTTTTCACACACTTGCACATGATATTTGCTATGTGAAATGCAAGCTGTGTAATCAAAAATTAAAAATAGCTAAAAGTGTCAGTCACCTCAATACCACAAATATGTGGAAACATGTGCGGACAAAGCACGTAGTTGAGTTACAAAGACACACTGGAGATGTAGGCCAACCTACAGCAGCACCTACATCTTCAGGTTGTGTTGAAGCCTCTTCATCGAGCTCACACACAGCTGGTTATGCTTCCTCACAGGATCGCCATGGAAGAACCTCGGCCACTGTTGTCCAGAGACAAACTGTTATTCCACACACAGCAGCAAGTTCCCTGTCATCCTCACACTCCCAGGCCACAAAACAGCCAGCGGTAGCACAGGCATGGGATAAAAGACGGCCATACTCCGCAAACCATGCACGAGCACAGGCTCTGAATGCTGGCATTGCAAAACTCCTGTCCCTTGAAATGCTGTGATTCAGGCTGGTGGAGACAGACAGTTTCCGTAACTGAATATCATTGTCAATCCCACAATACAATGTGCCAAGCCGATTTCATTTCAGCAGGCAAGCCGTCCCTGGTCTGCAAAAGCATGTTGAGGGAAAAATTAAACATGCGCTACTAAAAGCCCTCAGTAGCAAGGTCCACCTGACCACCGATGCGTGGACCAGTACCCATTGTTATGATCTGCTACAACCAGTAAGGAAAGAAGGGAATTCTGTCCCTACAATACAACTAAGCTGAATCCCTACGATGTAACGGGGAACCTGATCCTGCGACCAGACCCGCTAAAGTCCTCATCTAGTGTGAACGAAGACCTATAGTTGCGAGGGAGTAATCCCTACAAGATCTAGGGACTGGGAGAAAAGGTGGACACCTCCTAACATAAATTGTAGCATGGATAATTAAACAGAAAAATAAATACTTTGTGATCCTAACATCAAGCAAAACTCACAGATTAAGGCACCTAAGCACCCGGCTAGCTTAACAGTAGATAATACAATGAAGTCAAGCAAAGCCAGAAGGGCGGAGCCAGACTAAATAGGGAAAAAAGGTCATGTGACCAGCAAACTGAAACAAAACCTAACAAGAGGGTTCTAACACCCATGGCCAGGGACAATACCTTTCCCTCACTGCCCATTGGGTCAATGTTGTGCAGCCGGGTACTGATCTTGCGAGTGGCGCTGTACGTGTTCTGCCAACTCCAAGGATTGCAGGAATCAAGTCTGTACACATTGATTCCTCCTCCTATTCCAGTTCCTCAGAATCATCGCTGCAGGAGCCGTCACGGTCTACCTCCACATGGACCCGTGAACGTTTACCTGTTGCGACCGATATGAGCACAGCCGTGTCCAAATGTCAACAGGCCATCCTGAAATTAATTTCCATGGGGAATCTTAGCCACACAGCGCAGGAGCTCTGTAATGCCATAAAGCAGGAGAGCGACGTGTGGTTTTTGGAAGAGAATCTACAGGCAGGCTTGGTAGTGTGTGACAATGGCCGAAATCTGTGTCAGCTCTGGGCCTTGGCAACCTCATCACATACCATGTCTGTCATATGTGCTCAACTTGGTCGTGCAGAGTTTTTTGAGGGACTATCCGGATCTTGATGCACTGCTGCACAAGGTCCGCCTAGAGTGCGCTCACTTGCGACGTTCCAGCATGGCCAGATCGCTGATTGCAGCTCTGCAACGCAGATTTCACCTTCATGAACATCGCATTATATGTGACGTACCCACCAGGTGGAATTCCTCGTTACATATGTTGGAGCGGTTGTGTGAGCAGCAGCCAACAGTAATGGAGTATCAGCTGCATCAGGCGCAGTCAACTCGCAATTTGCGGCGTTCACACTTCACCACTACTGAGTGGGCCTCTATAATAAGAATAATAATATTATTTATTTATATAGCGCCATAATATTCCGCAGTGCTTTACAGTTTAACAGTTTCAAAACACGAGTCATAAGTAACAACGTTAACAATACAATAATTAAAGCAAAATCAGCCGCCCCTGCTGGTGAAAGCTTACAATCTACAATGAGGTGTGGGAGATACAAAGTACAGGTGTTTATATACAATGGTGTTTTTACAATGATGGTCCAGCCATTTTAAGGAAGTGAGGGATGCATGGAGATAGTGAATGGGCTACACACACAGAATTACACATAGAATGACTTTGATTAGTGAATGTGATAGGCCACTGTGAACAAATGTGTTTTGAGGGAGCGCCTGAAACCATCCAAATTGCGGATAGTCCTAATTTCTTGGGGTAGAGCATTCCAGAGGATTGGCGCAGCGCGGGTGAAGTCTTGGAGTTGGGAGTGGGAGGTACGGATTAGTGCAGAGGTTAGTCGAAGGTCGTTTGCAGAGTGCAGCAGTCGGTTAGGCCTATAAATATAAATAAGGGAGGAGATGTAGGGGGGTGCTGCGCTGTGGAGAGCTATGTTGGTGAGAACCAGTAATTAGAATTGGATCCTATAATGAATGGGCAGCCACTGCCAGTGTAATGAGTGGCGAATAACTCTATGAAGGATATCTGCCACGTTTTGCGTGCGTTTGATGAGTCAACGCGGATGGCGAGTGCAGATGATGCACTAGTCAGCCTGACTGTCCCCCTTATCTGCCTGCTTCAAAAAACACTGCAAGCACTAAGGCATGAGGTTTTGGAAGAGGTGGAGGATGAGGAGTCACAAATTCCATCACCTTCTGGACAGTCAGCGCAACGTGGTTCCTCACAAAGGGCTGGAGGACTTTCAAAGTACCATGCTGTATCAACAATTGAACCTCCAGAGTCGCTGTCTATATTTTCATAACCATTACAAACTTTTAATGTATTTACAAAGCACATAATGTACATTTTTTGTCTATCCTTTTGTAATGCTATTGTGTTTCCATAAACTGATGTTACAGAATTATGATACAAAGTTTTTAAATTTTGAGTTTTAAATTTTGTAAATTTATATGTATTTGAAGGACTTTGTGAGGAGGATGAGGAGGAGTCAATGGAGGAGGAAGACATCGCTCCAGAGGGAGGTAGACAATGCTCTAGTCAGTATGTAGACCAAGGGTGGGGTGATGCACAGCAGGCGGAGATGACGCCTCTTGCAGGGGACAACGTTTCTTGGCCAGTTGGGAGTCTGCAGCACATGGTTGATTTCATGCTGCAGTGGCTGAGAAACGACCGCCGCATCGAACACATTCACACCACGTCTGATTATTGGGTGTACACCCTCCTAGACCCTCGCTACCGGGACAACTTACAAAGCCTCATCACACCGTTGAACCGGGAGCGTAAAATGCGGAAGTACCAAGACACACTGGTGCAATCCATAATGTTCTCCATTCCAGCCGAGAGCACTGCTGCTGCTACTGATTTACAAAGCAGCTCTGTGCGTCGAGGCAGTGGAGACAGCTCTGCAACAAGAGGGAGCACAAGCAGCGCCTCTGCACAGGGCAAGAACAGTATGTTCCAAATGTGTCGAAGTTTTGTGGCAGCGCCACCAATGTCTACACCATCCGAGACGGCTCCAGTCAGCAGGAGGCAACATTTCCGTAAGATGGTGACAGACTACATGTCTTGCCCTCTCAGTGTACTCCCAGATGGCTCTTCCCCATTCAAGTTTTGTGTCTCTAAGCTGGATACATGGCCAGAGCTTAGCCAGTATGCATTGGAGGTGCTGGCTTGATCTGCTGGCAGTGTATTATCGGAGCGCGTCTTTACTGCTGCAGGTGGTGTACTAACAGACCGTTGCATGCGACTATCCTACGATAATGTAGAACGGCTTACTTTTCTGAAAATGAACTAGGCATGGATCTCGCCTGAATTTGCCTGTCCGGTTTCAGATTAACTAACTGGTTGACAACGTTTTCCATGTCTCCTGTTATGTTCATCTTTCTACCACCTGAGCTATACTCCCTGGGCTACAACACTGCCAGTTGCTGCTCAGAAGTGTCGTGTCCACAGACCAATACACAAGCTATAGTGATAGTGGGGTTCAGTAACGCCTGCTGTTCCCCTGCTGTGTGTCCGGCAAAAATTACTGCTACCTAGCTACACATGTTTAAAAAAACATGACATGTTAAAGTGGCTAGTGCTACACATAGATATCAGGCTACACCCTTATTTCTAAGCTGTAAACAAGTGAAACGTCAAATTTAAAACCATTCAATGATTAGTGTTGGTAACAAATCTGTAACTAAATAATTGTGACATATTATGGCAGATATCCACATGTCTAACACAAATGCTAACACAAAAGCATACTTATGCTATAGGGTACTGATGGTGAACCTTCTCACTCCATAACTTTGACCAATCCAACTCACATCATGCCTCAAATGCTGCAATGTTGGAAGTGCATAATGTGGGTTGAACTTTGACAACAGCTGCAGTGCGAAGGTTATCCTTCTGTGTTCTTGGCTTTTAAATAAAAGCATACAAGTAAATATAATAATACATTGTTGATTAAGGGACATGATGTACACCTGTAATATTGTGCAAACAATGGATGTAGGACTATTCCTCTTCAACATTACTTATATTTGTGTCATTTGAAAAAATACATATTTTAGTTAAAAATTAAAAACCCATGTTCAGTAGCTGTGAAAGGCCCGTTTCTGTACTTCTATAGTGTTTGCAACCAATGTATTGTATACGGATGGAAGCGCGTCACACTAATAGATTAGATTTATTTTAAATGGAATGTAGCAGAACCAATTGGAGATAAATGAAAAGGATGAGCCACTGAGACACGCTCAGCAGAGTACAAGCAGCAGTGCTTGAACATGTAACTGGAGCGTGATCTGCACTAAAAAAAGTAAAAAACACAGACTGAAGTGAACACTGAAACACAACTGTCCACAATCTGTGAAAAGCTCCTTTCTGTACTTCTATAGTGTTTGCAACCAATGTATTGTATACGGATGGAAGCGCGTCACACTAATAGATTAGATTTATTTTAAATGGAATGTAGCAGAACCAATTGGAGATAAATGAAAAGGATGAGCCACTGAGACACGCTCAGCAGAGTACAAGCAGCAGTGCTTGTGCTTGAACATGTAACTGGAGCGTGATCTGCACTAAAAAAAGTAAAAAACACAGACTGAAGTGAACACTGAAACACAACTGTCCACAATCTGTGAAAAGCTCCTTTCTGTACTTCTATAGTGTTTGCAACCAATGTATTGTATACGGATGGAAGCGCGTCACACTAATAGATTAGATTTATTTTAAATGGAATGTAGCAGAACCAATTGGAGATAAATGAAAAGGATGAGCCACTGAGACACGCTCAGCAGAGTACAAGCAGCAGTGCTTGAACATGTAACTGGAGCGTGATCTGCACTCAAAAAAGTAAAAAACACAGACTGAAGTGAACACTGAAACACAACTGTCCACAATCTGTGAAAAGCTCCTTTCTGTACTTCTATAGTGTTTGCAACCAATGTATTGTATACGGATGGAAGCGCGTCACACTAATAGATTAGATTTATTTTAAATGGAATGTAGCAGAACCAATTGGAGATAAATGAAAAGGATGAGCCACTGAGACACGCTCAGCAGAGTACAAGCAGCAGTGCTTGAACATGTAACTGGAGCGTGATCTGCACTCAAAAAAGTAAAAAACACAGACTGAAGTGAACACTGAAACACAACTGTCCACAATCTGTGAAAAGCTCCTTTCTGTACTTCTATAGTGTTTGCAACCAATGTATTGTATACGGATGGAAGCGCGTCACACTAATAGATTAGATTTATTTTAAATGGAATGTAGCAGAACCAATTGGAGATAAATGAAAAGGATGAGCCACTGAGACACGCTCAGCAGAGTACAAGCAGCAGTGCTTGAACATGTAACTGGAGCGTGATCTGCACTAAAAAAAGTAAAAAACACAGACTGAAGTGAACACTGAAACACAACTGTCCACAATCTGTGAAAAGCTCCTTTCTGTACTTCTATAGTGTTTGCAACCAATGTATTGTATACGGATGGAAGCGCGTCACACTAATAGATTAGATTTATTTTAAATGGAATGTAGCAGAACCAATTGGAGATAAATGAAAAGGATGAGCCACTGAGACACGCTCAGCAGAGTACAAGCAGCAGTGCTTGAACATGTAACTGGAGCGTGATCTGCACTAAAAAAAGTAAAAAACACAGACTGAAGTGAACACTGAAACACAACTGTCCACAATCTGTGAAAAGCTCCTTTCTGTACTTCTATAGTGTTTGCAACCAATGTATTGTATACGGATGGAAGCACGTCACACTAATAGATTTGATTTTTTTCTAATATAATGGAGCTGCACCAATTCCACTAAATAAAATAAAAAAAAAAAAAAAAAAAAGTGACACGTGCAGATGCCTACAAACAGCGGTGGATGCAGAGCAAACTGCAGCGTCACCTGCACTGTCACACACACACCTTGCACAGAGCTGTTAAAACAACACTGGCAAAATGAAGCTTTACACAGCGGTTGGTAAACTAGCCTGCCTCAAGCACAGTAGTACACAAAATCGCAATATCTAACTGTCCCTCAGAGTCAGCACAGCAGCGTTCTGTCCCTAACTGAGTTCACAGCACAGTGACGCTAAAATGGCTGCGGCGCCTTTTATAGTGCATTCTGACATCATTTCAGCAGCCAATCACAGCCATGCCATTAGTTAAGATGACCGCATCATTACAGGATGTGCCCACACTTCGTAGGATTCCTCATTGGCTGACTAAAATCACATTGCCTCTCAAAGAATTATGGGAACTTCCGATTCCGGTATACGATATGGAAAAAGTATCGGAATTAAGTATCGGAATTCCGATAACGCGAATATCGGCCGATACCCGATACTTGCGGTATCGGAATGCTCAACACTACTCCTGATATATTTACGTAAAATGTTGTTGATCTCACCTTCATAAAAATGAAACATGCCTGTTGTCACGGGGTCCGTCTCCGGTATCACACAATCAACAGAGCAAGAGAATTGCGAACAATCACAAGACCATTATTATAGGCCGAACGAAAAGATCCATAAACAAACCACCACACTGAGGATACAATACTATCAAACACGAATGCAGTTCACTTGGATTGTCAGCCAGGGCAATGGGATACTGGGTACAGGGCCATTGTGTACCAGGGGATGTGTCACAGCGGCAGTGACCCTGTTCCTGTCTCTGGGGAGCGAATAAAAGGGGAATATGTACAGGGGATGATAGAGTTTGGAGTAAGGTATTCGTGACGCCACCTGTGGTGTCTGGTCAGAGGTGACCTGACCAGCGCTGCAGTGCAGATCCTCGGACGGAGACTGATGCTGTGATGCAGCAGAGTTGAAATAGCATCCCACAAGTCAAGCTTGTCCCAGGGCAGAGAGATGGTATAGAATGGTGGTGAAAGTTTGGGCACAGTGGAGTGTGTTTGGCAGGAAGGACTTGAGGAGACACAGTCAGATGCACTTTCAAAAACCTTACTCACATTTTTGGCTGACAAATTGTCCAGGGCACTGACTAAAGATGATGCTGGAGTCGGTCGGCCTGAAAGCTATTTTGAATCCCCTTACTTGAGGTGGGATGTGAGCTCTCCTTTGTAGGTCTATTTTGTAAGGCACTGCCTGCTAGAAGCTCCATCCAAGTTCCTCTGTCTTTCTGTTGTGTAGGTATAAATTCACTGTCATAGCAGACAGATGTAACCTGCTTCAGGATTCACTCAGTTCTGGAGTCTCCGGCTCACGTGTGCTGCTGCTGTGCAGTAGAGTATTACTTTGGCCAGCGAATCTGCTGTCTACTGTCCTCTGGATTCTGCAGCTGGGACTTTAGTTTACCCACTCAGCCTTGGACTCCGTGGGTCCGTTTTAGGCGCTCCAACCTTGGGGGGAGCTCTCTATAGCCCCTCTTTTCACCAATTTGGATCCACACGTCTCTCCTCTCGTGTCCCTCCAGCCACACTCACTAACTCCTCCACCATCCACAATGTTCTCGAGGAGCTCTCTTCAAATAAGGTGTTGGATCTCCCCCTTCTTGTCCGGAGTATGAAAGGTATATGCTGTGTAACCTGTTAAAGGGATCCTTCCTTGATTTCATGCATGACATCACTCCCCCCTGGAGGGAGTAAAGGTTACTTTGGCAACCTAAATCCTGGTGTGCCACACACTTGCAAGCGTG
>JARQOD010005951.1:0-15343 GCA_033576555.1 Oophaga sylvatica | reverse complement strand
GCAGGAATACAAAACATAAAAATAGCCCCCAAGTGGCCGGCGTCAGCATATGGCGCACACGGGCAACTGCAGGTTCACTGAGCAGGTGGGGGGGCGACTCGTGTGCAACGGCACTGGCACAGGGACCCTCATAGTACAAACATTTGCCTCTGACGGTGGGATGGGCCCTCTCGCAGTCAGACGCACCGGCGTACTATGAGGGGCCCTGTGACAGTGCCGTCGCCCACTAGTCGGCCACACCCGCTTGCTAAGGGACACTGCACTTACAATACTTACCTCACCATGCTCCACCGCTGTGACGTCTCTCGCGTTTCCTGACAGTAAAATTCCGGTCACAGAGGGAAATTACATCACGTCCGTACTCCCTCTGCCTAAACAGTCCAAGTGCAGAGACCTGTAAGATGGCGACGATGAGAAGGGCAGAGTACACCACTGCACAGCGAGGAGAATGATTAAATATTTTTAAATGTTTTCACGAATGTATGGGTAGCATTTCACACTGGATCATTAATAATGTGGACCATCATATATGGAGCTTTCTTTGGGCCCATAACACACTGGAGGAGCAGCCATAGGGCCCATCATATACAGTAGCATTGTCAATGGTGCAGATCAGCCATGGGGCCAATCAGAGAATGAAGCAGCAGCCATGGGGCCGATCAGAGACTGGAGCATCAGCCATGGGGCAGATCACAGACTGGAGCAGCAGGCATGGTGCCAATCAGAGACTGGAGCTGCAGGCATGGGGCCTATCAAAGTGTAGAGTAGCAGCCATGGGGCCGATCAGAGACTGGAGCAGCAGGCATGGGGCCATCATATACTGTAGAATTGTCAATTGGGCAGTTCAGAGACTGGAGCAGCAGCCATGGGCCAGATCAGAGACTGGATCAGCAGCCATGGGGCCATCATATACTGTAGCAATGTCAATTGGGCAGTTCAGAGACTGGAGCAGCAGCATGGGGCAGATCAGAGACTGGAGCAGCAGGCATGGTGCCAATCAGAGACTGGAGCTGCAGGCATGGGGACAATCAGAGAGTGGAGCAGCAGCCATGGGGCAGATCAGAGACTGGATCAGCAGCCATGGGGCCATCATATACTGTAGCAATGTCAATTGGGCAGTTCAAAGACTGGAGCAGCAGCCATGGGGCAGATCAGAGACTGGAGCAGCAGGCATGGGGACAATCAGAGAGTGGAGCAGTAGCCATGGGGCAGATCAGAGACTGGATAAGCAGCAGCCATGGGGCCATCAAACTGAAGCATTGGTCATGGGCAGTTCAGAGACTGGAGCAGCAGGCATGGGGCAATCAAAGACTGGAGCAGCAGGCATGGGGCCTATCAGAGTGGGAGCAGCAGCCATGGGGCCGATCAAAGACTGAGCAGCAGCATGGGGCCGTTCAAAGACTGGAGCAGCAGCCATGGGGCCGATCAGAGACTGGAGCAGCAGGCATGGGGCCTATCAGAGTGTGGAGCAGCAGCCATGGGGCCACAAATCAGAGACTGGAAAGCAGCAGGCATGGGGCCATCAGTGACTGGAACAGCAGGCATGGGGCCAATCAAAGACTGGAGCAGCAGACATGGAGCCAATCAGAGACTGGAGCAGCAGCATGGGGCCATCATATACAGAGCATGCAATGGGGCAATCAGAGACTGGAGCAGCAGCTATGGGCCGATCAGAGACTGGAGCAGCAGGCATGGGGCCAATCAGAGACTGAGCAGCACATGGGGCGATCAGAGACTGGAGCAGCAGCATGGGGCCAATCAGAGCTTGGAGCAGCAGCCATGGGGCCATCAAATACAGTAGCATGCTCATGGGGCAGATCAGAGACTGGAGCAGCAGCCATGGGAACCGATCAGAGATGGAGCAGCAGGAATGGGGCCCAATCATATACTGTAGCATTGTCAATTGGGCAGATTCAGAGACTGGAGCAGCAGCCATGTGGCCTATCAGAGAGTGGAGCAGCAGCCATGGGGCGATCAGAAACTGGAGCAGCACCCAAATGGGGTCAGAGATCAGAGACCTGGTGCAGCAGGCATGGGGCCATTCAGAGACTGGAGCTGCAGGCATGGGGACTATCAGAGTATGGAGCAGCAGCATGGGCCATCAGAGACTGGAGCAGCATGGGGACATCAGAGATGGAGCAGCAGCCATGGGCCGATCAGAGACTGGAGCAGCATGGGGCCATCAGAGATGGAGCAGCAGCCATGGGGCAGATCAGAGACTGGAGC
This sequence comes from Oophaga sylvatica, assembly GCA_033576555.1. Classification (NCBI taxonomy): domain Eukaryota; kingdom Metazoa; phylum Chordata; class Amphibia; order Anura; family Dendrobatidae; genus Oophaga; species Oophaga sylvatica. The sequence goes on along the minus strand of JARQOD010005951.1, from coordinate 13,117 downwards.
AGCAGCCATGGGGCCGATCAGAGACTGGAGCAGCAGCATGGGGCCAATCAGAGACTGGAGCAGCAGGCATGTGGCCAATCAGAGACTGGAGCAGCAGGCATGGGGCCAATCAAGATGAGACAGGGGAACACCAGACAGCACATGGGGCCAATCAAGAATGAAGCAGCAGCCATGGCAATCATAGACTGCAGCAGCATATATGGGCATATTTATACACTGGATCATTAATAATATGGACCATGATTTTGGCCCATAACACACTGGAGCATCATCATATACAGTAGCATTGTCAATTTGGCAGATAAGAGACTGGAGCAGCAGGCATAGGGCCAATCAGAGACTGGAGCAGCAGCCATGGGGCCGATCAGAGACTGGAGCAGCAGCCATGGGGCCATACAGAGACTAGAGCAGCAGCCATGGGGCCCATCATATACAGTAGTATTGTCAATGGGGCAGATCAGAGACTGGAGCAGCAGGCATGGGGCCAATCAGAGACTGGAGCAGCAGCCATGGGGCCGATCAGAGACTGGAGCAGCAGCCATGAGGCCAATTAGAGACTGGAGCAGCAGCCATGAGGCTCATCATATACAGTAGCATTGCCAATGGGGCAGATCAGAGACTGGAGCAGCAGGCATGGGGCCGATCAGAGGCTGGAGCAGCAAGCATGGGAACATCATATACTGTAGCATTGTCAATTGGGCAGTTCAGAGACTGGAGCAGCAGGCATGGGGCCAATCAGAGCCTGGAGCAGCAGGCATGGGGCCTATCAGAGTGTGGAGCAGCAGCCATGGGGCAGATCAGAGACTGGAGCAGCAGGCATGGGGCCTATCAGAGACTGGAGCTGCAGGCATGGGGCCTATCAAAGTGTGGAGCAGCAGTCATGGGGCCAATCAGAGACTGGAGCAGCAGCCATGGGGCCGATCAGAGACTGGAGCAGCAGCCATGGGGCCAATCAGAGAGTGGAGCAGCAGTCATGGGGCCAATCAGAGCCTGGAGCAGCAGGCATGGGGCCTCTCAGAGTGTGGAGAAGCAGCCATGGGGCAGATCAGAGACTGGAGCAGCAGGCATGGGGCCTATCAGAGACTGGAGCTGCAGGCATGGGGCCGATCAGAGACTGGAGCAGCAGCCATGGGGCCAATCAGAGACTGGAGCAGCAGCAATGGGGCCCATCATATACAGTAGTATTGTCAATGGGGCAGATCAGAGACTGGAGCAGCTGGCATGGGGCCAATCAGAGGCTGGAGCAGCAGCCATGGGGCCGATCAGAGACTGGAGCAGCAGGCATGAGGCCAATTAGAGACTGGAGCAGCAGCGATGAGGCCCATCATATACAGTAGCATTGTCAATGGGGCAGATCAGAGACTGGAGCAGCAGCCATGGGGCCGATCAGAGACTGGAGCAGCAGGCATGGGAACATCATATACAGTAGCATTGTCAATTGGGCAGTTCAGAGACTGGAGCAGCAGGCATGGAGCCAATCAGAGCCGGAGCAGCAGGCATGGGGCCTATCAGAGTGTGGAGCAGCAGCCATGGGGCAGATCAGAGACTGGAGCAGCAGGCATGGGGCCTATCAGAGACTGGAGCTGCAGGCATGGGGCCTATCAAAGTGTGGAGCAGCAGTCATGGGGCCGATCAGAGATTGGAGCAGCAGCCATGGGGCCGATCAGAGAGTGGAGCAGCAGCCATGGGGCAGATCAGAGACTGGAGCAGCAGGCATTGGGCCAATCAGAGACTGGAGCTGCAGGCATGGGGCCTATCAGAGTGTGGAGCAGCAGCCATGGGGCAGATCAGAGACTGGAGCAGCAGGCATGGGGCCAATCAGAGACTGGAGCTGCAGGCATGGGGCCTATCAGAGTGTGGAGCAGCAGCCATGGGGCCGATCAGAGATTGGAGAAGCAGCCATGGGGCCGATCAGAGACTGTAGCAGCAGCCATGGGGCAGATCAGAGCCTGGAGCAGCAGGCATGGGGCCAATCAGAGACCGGAGCAGCAGCCATGGGGCCAATCACAGACTGGAGCAGCAGCCATGGGGCCAATCAGAAAATGAAGCAGAAGCCATGGGGCAAATCAGAGACTGGAGCAGCATTTATGGGGCACCTTATACCCTGGATCATTAATAATATGGACCATGATTTTGGCCCATAACACACTGGAGCATCATCCATGGGGCCCATCATATACAGTAGCATTGTCAATTTGGCAGATCAGAGACTGGAGCAGCAGGCATGGGGCCAATCAGAGACTGGAACAGCAGGCATGGGGCCAATCAGATACTGGAGCAGTAGCCATGGGGCCCTTCATATGCAGTAGCATTGTCAATGGGGCAGTTCAGAGACTGGAGCAGCAGCCATGGGGCCAATCAGAGACTGGAGCAGCAGGCATGGGGCCAATCAGAGACTGGAGCAGCAGGCATGGGGCAATCAGAAACTGGAGCTGCAGGCATGGGGCCAATCACAGACTGGAGCAGCAGCCATGGGGCCAATCAGAGAATGAAGCAGCAGCCATGGGGCAGATCAGAGACTGGAGCAGCATATATGCGGCACATTATATACTGGATCATTAATAATATGGACCATGATTTTGGCCCATAACACACTGGAGCATCATCCATGGGGCCCATCAAATATTATTATTATTATTATTATACATTTTTTATAGCGGCATTTATTCCATGGCGCTTTACATGTGAATAGGGGCAAATATAGACAAGTACAGTAAACATGAGCAATACAAGGCACACACAAGTACAGAAGGAGAGAGGACCCTGCCCGCAAGGGCTCACAGTCTACAGGGATGGGTGAGGATACACTAGGAGAGGGTAGGTCGTGCGGTGGTTCAGTAGACTGATGATCACTGCAGGTTGTAGGCTTGTCGGAAGAGTGGGTCTTCAGGTTCTTTTTGAAGGTTTCCATGGTATTCGCGAGTCTGATGTGTTGGGGTAGAGAGTTCCAGAGTATGGGAGAGGCACAGGAGAAGCTTTGTATGCGGTTGTGGGAAGAAGAGATAAGAGGGGAGTAGAGGAAGAGATCTTGAGAGGATCGAAGGTTGCGTGTGGGTATGTACCGGGAGACCATGTCACAGATGTATGGAGGAGACAGATTGTGGATGGCTTTGTAGGTCATGGTTAGGGTTTTGAACAGGAGCCTCTGGACGATAGGAAGCCAATGAAGGGCTTGGCAGAGAGGAGAGGCTGGGGAATAACGGGGAGACAGGTGTATTAGTCGGGCAGCAGAGTGCAGGATGGATTGGAGTGGTGCCAGAGTTCTAGAGGGAAGGCCAGAGAGTAGGAGATTGCAGTAGTCGAGGCGGGAGATGATGAGGGCATGCACTAGTGTTTTTGTAGTTTCATGGTTAAGGAATGCACGGATCCGGGAAATATTTTTGAGTTTGAGACGGCAGGAGAAGGCAAGGGTTTGGACATGTGGCTTGAAAGAGAGGGCAGAGTCGAGGATCACTCCGAGGCACCGAGCATGAGGGACTGGGGAAAGTGAGCAGCCATTGACGTTGATGGACAGGTCTGGTGGGTGGGTAGAGTGAGATGGGGGAAAGATGATGAATTCTGTTTTGTCCATGTTCAGTTTTAGAAAGCGAGCAGAGAAGAAAGCAGAAATAGCAGACAGACATTGTGGGATTTTGATCAGTAAGGAGGTGAGGTCAGGTCCAGATAGGTAGATCTGCGTGTCGTCGGCGTAGAGATGATATTGCAAACCATGGGATTCTATGAGCTGTCCCAGGCCAAGGGTGTAGATGGAGAAGAGTAGGGGTCCTAGAACTGAGCCTTGGGGAACACCGACAGACAGGAGGTGAGGTGAGGAGGTGGTGTGAGAGAGGGAGACACTGAATGTTCGGTTTGTTAGATATGATGAGATCCAGGATAGGGCCATGCCTGTGATGCCAAGAGATGAGAGAATCTGTAGCAGGAGGGAATGGTCCACAGTGTCAAAGGCAGAAGACAGGTCCAAGAGAAGGAGGACAGAGTAGTTTCGCTTGCTCTTGGCGGTTAGTAGGTCATTGGTGACTTTAGTTAGGGCAGTTTCAGTTGAGTGATGCAGTCGGAAGCCTGATTGTAAGCGGTCAAAGAGGGAGCAGGAGGAAAGGTGGGAGGACAGTTCAAGATGGAAATGCTGTTCCAGTAGGTTTGAGGCATAAGGGAGAAGAGATATCGGGCGATAGCTAGACACAGAGGATGCGTCAAGGGAGGTCTTTTTGAGAATGGGTGTGATCGAGGCATGTTTAAAGGATGAGGGGAAGACACCATTTGTAAGTGAGAGGTTGGAGAGGTGTGTTAGAGTAGGGGTGAAGACGGTGACGAGGCTAGGGATGAGGTGGGATGGGAGCAGGTCAAGCATGCAAGTGGTGAGGTGTGATCTTGATAGGAGGGTGGAAAGCTGATCTTCTGTCAGGGTGGAGAAGTTGGTTTTGGAGGAAGAGGGTTGAGCAGCTAAGCGGGGAAATGGGGGCTGTGGGCCAAAGCTTTCTCTGATCATATAGATCTTCTGCTTAAAGAAAGAGGCAAAGTCTTCAGCAGAAATGAGAGGAGAAGGAGGAGGTGCTGGGGGACAGAGTAGAGAATTGAAAGTGTTGAAGAGCTGTTTAATGTTGTGAGACAGGGAGGATAAGAGAGATGAGAAGTAAGTTTTCTTTGCAGCAGTGAGCGTGGACTTGAAGCTGGTGAGGGACTGCTTGTATGCGGTTATGTGCTCGGCAGAGCGGGATTTTTTCCATCTCCGCTCAGCAACCCAGGAAGCCCGTCTCAGTTCTTTGGTGAGGCTGGTCAACCAGGGCTGCCTGTTGATTGTACAAGTTTTGCTATGTGTGAGGGGGGCGGCCGAATCAAGTGCTGCTGTTATTGTAGTGTTATAAAAGGTGGCAGCAGAATCTGTGTCATGAAGTGAAGATATGTCTGTAAGAGGGAGGAGGGACTCAAAGAGCATTGGTAAATTGAGGTGTTTGAGATTTCTGCGTGGATGAGTGAGTTTGTGGAGTGGGGGTTGTGCACTAGAAGAGGAGAAAGAAGAGAACGTTAGTAGGTTGTGGTCAGACAGGGGAAGGGGTGAGTTAGTGAGATTAGTAAGGGAACAGAGGCGGGTGAAGATAAGGTCCAGCATGTGACCATCTTTGTGAGTGGCCGCAGAGGACCATTGAGTGAGGCCAAAGGAGGCAGTGAGCGAAAAAAGTTTAAAGGCCGCTGGGGTGGAAGCATCAATGGGGATGTTGAAGTCACCCATGATGATAGTGGGGATGTCAACAGAGAGGAAATGGAGCAGCCAGGTGGTGAAGGGATCGAGAAAGGTGGATATGGCAAGTTCTGGGTGGCGGTAGATGACAGCCAGCCGGAGGTTGGAGGGGGAGTAGATGTGGACGGAATGCACCTCAAATGAGGGAATAGTAGCGGAGGGGGGAAGTGGAATTGGGGTAAAGGAGCAGATATCAGATAGGAGCAAACCAACTCCTCCACCACGTTTGTTGCTGGGGCGGGGGGTGTGAGATAGGTGGAATCCACTGTATGAGAGTGCAGCTGGTGAGGCTGAGTCAGAGGGTGTGAGCCAGGTTTCGGTGATGCCAAGGAAGGAGAGTTTATTGGTGATGAAGAGGTCGTGGATAAATGACAGTTTATTGCAGACAGAACATGCGTTCCATAGTGCTCTAGGTAGGGGGACCGGAGGAGTGGGGGCTGGGTGAATGGGTATGAGGTTATCATGGTTGCGAAGACGTGTAGAGGATCGTGGCAGGGTGATAGAAGTGAGTGTGGGGATGTGTTGAGGAGGGCCTGGATTTGGGGATATGTCACCAGCAATGAGGAGTAACAGACAGAGCGTTAGAAGGTAGGAACAGGATAAGACATGGTGTGGCCGTGTGTTTCTGGAGAAAAAGGATTGTATGTGGAGGAACAGATCTGAGGAGAAGGTGAGATGTCTGGGGAGAATGGAGGGGGAAATGACTACTTCCTTACTAGGTGGGGGGATTACAGGGAATAGGAAGAAAGTAAGTAGTATGGGGTGAAAGTGAAAAGGAAACATGGTAGTGGTTATATATTCTGTCAATTCAGAGAATAGTAATTAGAAATCTGTAATTTGAAGATGGAAGTTTAAAGATGAATGGTCAGACATGTCTTGGTCAGACTCATGGCCGAGACTATATGTGCACTTGAGAGGAATCAGCTGTGAGGGGGGTTGTGGGCGTGATTACTCAGACCACATGTTCACAGTTAAGCTAAGCTGATAAAAGAGGGGGGAAGGGACTGGCAACTCAGGTATGCATGAGAGACACAGGGGGAGAGGATATATTGTGCAAACAGAAAAATGGTAAGTAGTGAAATGCTAGAGATTATATGCACTTCATAGACAGTCACAAGCGGTGGGAAAGCATGCAAAGTTAATGCAGTTCACAAAACACAGTCACAGGAATTTGGCAAAGCTGGGGAAATTTGGTGCATACCATGCAAAGTTAATGCAGTTCACAAAACACAGTTACAGGAATTTGGCAAAGCTGGGGAAATATGGTGCATACCATGCAACGTTAATGCAGTTCACAAAACACGGTCACAGAAATTTGGCAAAGCTGGGGAAAATTGGTGCATACCATGCAAAGTTAATGCAGTTCACAAAACACGGTCACAGGAATTTGGTAAAGCTGGGGAAATTTGGTGTATACCATGCAAAGTTAATGCAGTTCGCAAAACACTAGTAACCGGAATTTGGCAAGCTGGGGAAATTTGGGATGCCATGAAAGTTAATGCAGTTCACAAAACATTCATAGGAATTTGGCAAAGCTGGAATTTGGTGCATACTGTGGAAGGGAGAAACAGTTGATTAGATGGTACAGATGATATGCAGGAGTGATGAGTGGCCAAATGCATTCTTAGAATTCTAGTCTAATTCATGAGAATAGTAATTAGAAATCTGTAATTGAAAGATGGAAGTTGAAAGATGAATGTCAGAACTTTGGTCAGATCATGGCCAAGCTAATGTAGCATTATGATACATGAGGATGCATTTGATATGAGGATGAACTGATAACCATTCTTCCCTTGGAATGATGCTGATAGTGATGTATCTGTGCCATCTGAACCGGTTAACCCTTTCTCTGAAGTGGTAGATGTGTCCACAGGTACAGGAGCGTTTGGCCACATTGCTCTGCGGAGTGAGATGGCTGAGGAACCAGCAACAGTGCTCAAGGAAATGGGGAGATGCATGGGAACAGTGAGGAAGGTGATGCCATGCCACTGACCAGTGCCACCGAGGAAGGTAACTGGCCCATAAGTAGCACTGCTCCTGAAGTGTTGAGGTGGATGGGGAGGTAGAGCCAATAGCAGCGCAGGCTGATGGGTCTGTAGAATTCCCCAGGGGGATAGCATATGTAGCTGCTGTCACCGGCAGTTAGAGTACCCGGATCGCAGGTAGTGCCCTGCCATCTGGACCCTCCTCCGCTACAGGAGTGACTGAATCAGAGGTGGACCCAGAGCCGGTCCCAGAGGGTCCCAGTGAGGAAGGAACCCTGACGTCATTTCTGGCTGCCTCCAGCCAGGAGTTCCAGGCCGCTCTGGACTCAGATGCGAGCCTGGAGAACTTGAGGCACCTCGCCGAGATGCCCACCTCCATGACTGATAAGGAGAGGGTGTTCTGGGAACGAAGAAGGTTGTACCGGGAGACAGTACCCGGAGATTCCCAAAGGAGTGGTTGAGGGGAAAACAGCTGGTCGTCCCGCACCAGTTCCGAGGTGAGTTGTTGCGGATTTCCCATGAGATTCCACTCGCTGGACACTTGTGGATCAGCAAAACTAAGGCACAGCTGTCTCAACACTTCTATTGGCCCAAGATGCGGACAGATGTGACTAACTACTGCCGCTCCTGTATCACCTGTCAAAGAGTGGGGAAGGCAGGGCCTGCTCTTAAGGCTCCCCTGATCCCGTTGCCAGTGATAGAGGAGCCTTTCCAGAGGATCGCAGTGGACATTGTGGGCCCGCTGGCCGTCCCCAGCAACTCTAGAAAGCGATACATCCTTACTGTGGTAGACTACGCTACCCGGTACCCGGAGGCTGTAGCTCTGTCCTCAACTAGGGCAGATAAGGTGGCAGATGCACTGGTGACCATCTTTTCATGGGTAGGATTTCCCAGGGAGATGCTTACCGATCAAGGGACCCAATTTATGTTTCGCCTAATGGAGGCTCTCTGCAGGAAAATGCAGGTGACGCATATGGTATCGAGTGCGTATCACCCACAGACCAATGGTTTGTGTGAGCACTTTAACGGTACCTTCAAACAGATGCTCCGCAAGCTGGATGAGACACAGGGACGCGATTGGGAGCGGTACCTCCCACACCGGCTATTTGCCTACAGAGAAGTTCCGCAAACTTCGACGGGGTTCTCCCCCTTCAAGCTCCTGTATGGCAGGCTAGTCCGGGGACTAGTGTTGAGCATTCCGATACTGCAAATATCGGGTATCGGCCGATATTAGCTGTATCGGAATTCCGATTCCGAGTTCCGATATTTTCGTCTTATCGGATACCGGAATCGGGATTGTCACTGTCACTGTCAGTGTCCGTCGGTCGGGTCTGTCAGGAGTCAGCGGCACTTACCCGGCAGAAGATCTCCGGCGGTCACGTCCTGCACTGCTTCATGGCCGCAATCTTCTTTCCCCGCGGTCACATGCAGTTTCTCGCGATAACTGCAGTGACTGCTGGGTAATCCCGGCCGTAAAGCAGTCAGTCCGATGACGTCACCGCCGGGGAAGCAGGTAATCAGCTGTGCTGCGTCGCGATGACAGGCTCTGCCTGTCATTGCGATGTAGCAGAGCTGGATCGTCGTGGGACTATCGTTACTATGGACTGCGTCGGACAGGTGGTATACTGTTGGTTTGTTTTTTTTTTTTTTTACAGGAGATCGATGGCGTCGCAGGAATGAGAGAGTAATAAAAGAAATGAAAACTGTGTTGTCTCTTTTATTTCATTAAAAGACTTTTTTCTTGCTTTGTCTTTTTTTTATACATTTAATAACTTTGGGATTAATAATGGATCGGTGTCTTATTGACACCTCTCCATTATTAACCGGGCTTATTGTCACCGTGCAATCAACGGTGACATTAACCCCTTATTACCCCGCTTGCCACCGCTACAGGGCAAGTGGGAAGAGCCGGGTAAAGTGCCACAATTGGCACATCTTTTGATGCGCCAAATGTGGGGCTGCTGTAGCCTGGTATTATCAGGCTGTTGAGGGCCAAAATCCATGGGCCTTGACAGTCTTTTAATACCAGGCCGCAGCAGTCTGCATTTTACTTGGCTGGTTAACAAAAATAGGGGGGATCCCCACGCCGTTTTTTTTTTCGAGGGGATCCCCTATTTTTGTTAACCAGCCAAGCTAAGCAGACTGCTGTGGCCTGGTATTATCAGGCTTGCAAGGTCCATGGATATTGGATCCTTACCAGCCTGAAAAACCAGGCCTCAGCGGTCTGCTTCATCTGGCTGGTTAACAAAAATAGGGGGGACCCCACGCCAATTTTTTTCGAGGGGATCCCCTATTTTTGTTAATCAGCCAAGATATGCAGACTGCTGTGGCCTGGTATTATCAGGCTGGCAAGGTCCATGGATCTTGGCTCCTTAACAGCCTGAAAATCCAGGCCTCAGCGGTCTGCTTCATCTGGCTGGTTAACAAAAATAGGGGGGACCCTACGCCAATTTTTTTCGAGGGGATCCCCTATTTTTGTTAATCAGCCAAGATATGCAGACTGCTGTGGCCTGGTATTATCAGGCTGGCAAGGTCCATGGATCTTGGCTCCTTAACAGCCTGAAAATCCAGGCCTCAGCAGTCTGCTTCATCTGGCTGGTTAACAAAAATAGGGGGGACCCCACGCCATTTTTTTTTCGAAGGGAACCCCTATTTTTGTTAATCAGTTCCCTCTGACGTCACTGATTTTGTCCCTGGCTGACCTGAAGTGAAAGTGGAAAGCAATCAATTAAGCTTTCCACTTAAGGGCCCGTCTCACATAGCGATATCGCTACCGAGATCGCTGCTGAGTCACTAGTTTTGTGACGCAGCAGCGAGCTCACCAGCGATATCGCTGTGTGTGACATTCAGCGACGATCAGCCCCCCTGCCGGGTATCGCTGATCGTCGCTGAAATGTCAGGACCTTTTTTTGATCGCTGGTTTCCCGCTGACAGGCACGCATCGCTGCGTGTGACAGGCGGGAGACCAGCGATCCGCTGGTAACCAAGGTACACAGCGGGTTTCCAGGCGCGGGGCTGTGCCTAGAAACCCGCTGTGTACCTTGGATACCAGCGCCCTGATGCAGGGAGCTGGTATCCAAGGTACACAGCGGGTTTCCAAGCGCTGCGCGGTGCCTGGAAACCCGCTGTGTACCTTGGTTACCAGCGGATCGCTGGTCTCCCGCCTGTCACACGCAGCGATGCGTGCCTGTCAGAGGGAAACCAGCGATCAAAAAAAGGTCCTGACATTTCTGCGACGATCAGCGATACCCGGCAGGGGGCTGATCGTCGCTGAATGTCACACACAGCGATATCGCTGGTGAGCTCGCTGCTGCGTCACAAAACTAGTGACTCAGCAGCGATCTCGGTAGCGATATCGCTATGTGAGACGGGCCCTTAAGCGATGTTACCCGCAGTGTCGCTGTCCCAGATCGCTGCCTGAGCTGCCTGTTTGGCAGCTCAGCAGCGATCATGTAGCGATACACCAGCGATCCTGACAAGTGCATATCGTTGTCGGGATCGCTGGTGTATCGTTATGTGACACCCAGCCTTTACTCTCCTGTCAGGCAGGAGAGGAACTCATTCATTTGGGGTTTACTGTGAGGCTGCAGCATTAGCTGCGGTCCCTGCAGTAAACATTAACCCTTTCTGAAGGATTACACCGTGGGACCTGACTGTGCATGGGATAGGTAAGAATAATTTTGCTTTTTTATTTTATTTTTATTACAGGAAATGGTTTTTGCAGTAAAATAAAAGATGGTCAAAAACATGTGTCTTTATTTCATTAAAATGATTTTTAATTAAAGTGTGTGTGTTTTATTTTTATTTCATGCAATAGGATTAATAATTGATAGTTGTCTAATTGACAGCTCTCAATTATTAACCTGGCTTAAGGTCACCTTTCAATAGCAAGGTGGCTTTAACCCCATATTAACCCATTCGCCACCGCTACAGGGCAATGGGAATAGACGGGCAAAGTGCCAGAAAGGGCGAATCTAATTATAGATTTGTCTTTCCTGGGGTGTCTGGGGTCAGATGTTAGTAGCCGGGGGGGGCAAAAATAATGGTCCCTCTCTGGGCTATTATTATCTGCCCCCACTCACTGGCTTTGTCTGTCTGGTTGCGAAAATAGGGCGGGAGCCCACGCATTTTTTTTCAGCAATTTTACACCTCATATATATATATAATGTCATTGAATTTGTGACACACATATATATTATATTTATTTGTGTCAACACTTACTACAAGTATAAACGAAATTCAATTGCCGCTTTGTGAAAATGCCAGAACCCGACATGAAATGACACTTGGTGTACATAGGGTTAACCATGTCTTTTCATGTCCTTTGCTATCTAATTTGCACAAACAATTAAATCAGACTATGTGTGCAAAATTTCACACCTGTAGGGGTTAATTAAAGGTGTAAATTTGTAGCAAAAAGTCCGTTTTTTTTACAACGAATTTACACCTTTAATTAACCCCTACAGGTGTGAAATTTTGCACACATAGTCTGATTTAATTGTTTGTGCAAATTAGATAGCAAAGGACATGAAAAGAAATGTTTAACCTATGTACACCAAGTGTCATTTCATGTCGGGTGACCCGACATGAAATGACACTTGGTGTACATAGGGTTAACCATGTCTTTTCATGTCCTTTGCTATCTAATTTGCACAAACAATTAAATCAGACTATGTGTGCAAAATTTCACACCTGTAGGGGTTAATTAAAGGTGTAAATTCGTAGCAAAAAAGTCTGTTTTTTTTTACAACGAATTTACACCTTTAATTAACCCCTACAGGTGTGAAATTTTGCACACATAGTCTGATTTAATTGTTTGTGCAAATCAGATAGCAAACGACATGAAAAGACATGGTTAACCCTATGTACACCAAGTGTCATTTCATGTCGGGTGCTTCTGTCTTTTCACTGAAGCCGCCTTTACCCGGCAATTGAATCAAAGGATATTTTACTATGTAGAAGTGTATAAACTATACATATATGTATATATATATATGTCACAATGACATGTATATATATATATATGTATTCTATGTGTGTATATTTAGTGTTTACAAGGAAAGAATGGGTTTTTTTAGTTGCGATATTTTGTTCCCATAGACTTACATTGGACTTCCGGTATCGGTATCGGGTATCGCCGATATTTTAGTGATATCGGCGATACCATTCCGATTCCGATACTTTAGGATATCGGAAAGTATCGCTCAACTCTACCGGGGACCCCTTTGGTTGATAAGAGAATCCTGGGAAGTGTCCATCGTGGGTTATGTCATGCGCTTCCGCGACAAGATGCAGACCTTGACGCAGTTAGTGCATGACAAAATGACGCAGGCTCAGACTGACCAGAAGCACTGGTACGACCAGAACGCCAGGGAGCGGACCTACCAGGTGGGTCAAGAGGTGTGGGTGCTGGTCCCCGTACCAAAAGATAAGCTTCAGGCAGCCTGGGAAGGCCCATATGTCGTGCACCAACAGCTCAACCCTGTCACCTATGTGGTCACGCTTGACCACACTCGGGGTAGGCGCAAGGCCTTTCACGTCAACATGAAGAAGGCCCATCTGGAACGTGAAGCCTGCGTCCTACCGGTTTGCAACCTGCCCGAGGAAGGGGAGGAAGACCCCCTCCTGGACATGCTGGCCCAAGCCAAGGCCGATGGGTCCATTGAGGACATGGAGGTAAGTGCTTCGCTAACCGTACCCCAGCGGTCGCAGTTGCTGGCCACATTGGAACCCTTCCGGGCCGTGTTCTCCAACCGACCCGGACTGACGAAGTTGGCAGTTCACGAGGTGGACACCGGGAATCATGCCCCACTACGGCGGACACCTTATCGGATCTCTGAGGAGGTGCAGCAGATTATGCACCAGGAGTTCGATGAGATGTTGCTGCTGGGAGTGA
>JARQOD010005950.1:0-45398 GCA_033576555.1 Oophaga sylvatica | reverse complement strand
CTCCAACACATTGCCACACATAATCCTGCCCCCCCACCACATAACCACACACAATCCCGCCTCCCCACCCCATCACCACACACACTCCGCTCCCCCACCCATCACCATACACAATCCCGCCACCCCACCATATCACCACACACAATCCTGCCCCCCACCACATTACCACACATAATCCCGCCTCCCACATTACCACACATAATTCCGCCTCCACCACATTACCACACATAATCCCACCCGCCACCACATTACCATACATAATCCCGCCTCCCACCACATTACCACACATAATCCCGCCCCCATCACATTACCACACATAATCCCACCCCCCACCACATCACCACACATAATCACGCCCTCCACCACATCACCACACATAATTCTGCCCCCCCACCACATTACCGCTCATAATCCCTCCCACCACGACATTACCACACATAATCCCGCCCCCACCACATCACCACACATAATCCTGCCCCCCCAGCACATCACCACACACAATCACGCCCCCCCACCACATTACCACACACAATCCCGTTCCCCCATCACATTGCCACACACAATCCTGCCCCCCCACCACGTCACCACACACAATCCTGCCCTCCCACCATATCACCACACATAATCCCGGACCCCACCACATAACCGCACATAATCCCACCACATCACCACACATAATCCTGCCCCCCACCACATTACCACACATAATCCCGCCCATCAACCACATTTCCACACACAATCCTGCCCCCACACCACATTGCCACACATAATCACGCCCTCTACCACATCACCACACATAATTCCGCCCCCCCACCACATTACCGCTCATAATCCCTCCCACCACGACATTACCACACATAATCCTGCCCCCCACCACATCACCACACATAATCCTGCCCCCCAGCACATCACCACACACAATCACGCCCCCCCCACCACATTACCACACACAATCCCGCTCCCCCACCACATTGCCACACACAATCCTGCTCCCCACCACATCACCACACACAATCCTGCCCCCTCATCATCACCACACATAATCCCACCCGTCCACCACATTTCCACACACAATCCTGCCCCCCCACCACATTGCCACACATAATCACGCCCTCCACCACATCACCACACATAATTCCGCCCCCCCACCACATTACCGCTCATAATCCCTCCCACCACGACATTACCACACATAATCCCTCCCCCCACCACATCACCACACATAATCCTGCCCCCCCAGCACATCACCACACACAATCACGCCCCCCCACCACATTACCACACACAATTCCGCTACCCCACCACATTGCCACACACAATCCTGCCCCCCCACCACATCACCACACACAATCCTGCCCCCTATCACATCACCACACATAATCCCGCCCCCACCACATTTCCACACATAATCCCGCCCCCACCATATTACCACATATAATCCTGCCCCCACCACATCACCACACACAATACTGCTCCCCATCACATCACCACACATAATCCCGCCCTCCACCACATTACCACACATAATCCCACTCCCCCACCACATTACCACACATAATCCTGCCCCCACCACATTACCACACACAATCCCGCCCTCCCACCACATTGCCACACACAATCCTGCCCCCCACCACATCACCACATACAATCCGGCCCCCCCACCACATCATCACACATAATCCCGACCACCACCACATTACCACACACATTTCCGCCCCACACCACATTCCACACAATCCACCCCCCCACCACATCACCACACACAATTCCGCCCCCCACCACACCACACACCTCAATCCCGCCCCCCACCACATCACCACACATAATCCCGCCCCCCACCACATCACCACACACAATCCTGCCCCACACCACACATAATCCCGCCCCCTCACATTACCACACATAATCCCATCCCCCCCCACATTACCACACATAATCCCACCCCCACACTACATCACCACCACAATCCTCCCCCCACCACATTACCAAAATAATCCCGCCCTCCAACCACATTACCTCACACAATCCGCCCCTCCACACATTGCCACACATAATCCTGCCTCCCCACCACATAACCACACCAAATCCCGCCTCCCCACCCATCACCACACACAATCCCGCTCCCCCAACCCCATCACCAATACACAATCCCGCCACCCCACCACATCACCACACACAATCCGCCCCCCCACCACATTGCCACACATAATCCCGCCCCCCCACATTACCACACATAATCCGCCTCCACCACATTACCACACATAATCCCACCCCCACCCAATTACCAATACATAAATCCCGCCTCCCACCACATTACCACACATAATCCCGCCCCCATCCACATTCCACACATAATCCCCCCACCATCCACACATAATCACGCCCTCTACCACATCACCACACATAATTCCGCCCCCCCACCACATTACCGCTCATAATCCCTCCCACCACGACATTACCACACATAATCCTCCCCCCACCACATCACCACACATAATCCTGCCCCCAGCACATCACCACACACAATGACGCCCCCCCCACCACATTACCACACACAATACCGCTCCCCCACCACATTGCCACACACAATCCTGCCCCCCACCACATCACCACACACAATCCTGCCCTCCCCCCCCTCACCACACATAATCCCGGACCCCCACCACATAACCGCACATAATCCCACCACATCACCACACATAATCCCGCCCCCCCCACAATTACCACACATAATCCCGCCCATCCACAACATTTCCACACACAATCCTGCCCCCCCACCACATTGCCACACATAATCACGCCCTCCACCACATCACCACACATAATTCCGCCCCCCCCACCACATTACCGCTCATAATCCCTCCCACCACGACATTACCACACATAATCCCGCCCCCACACACATCACCACACATAATCCTGCCCCCCAGCACATCACCACACACAATCACGCCCCCCCACCACATTACCACACACAATCCCGCTCCCCCACCACATTGCCACACACAATCCTGCCCCCCCACCACATCACCACACACAATCCTGCCCCCCATCACATCACCACACATAATCCCGCCCCCCACCACATTACCACACATAATCCCGCCCCCCACCACATTACCACATATAAACCTGCCCCCACCACATCACCACACACAATCCTGCTCCCCATCACATCACCACACATAATCCCGCCCCCCCACCACATTACCACACATAATCCCGCCCCCCCACCACATTACCACACATAATCCTGCCCCCACCACATTACCACACACAATCCCGCCCTCCCACCACATTGCCACACACAATCCTGCCCCCCTCCACATCACCACACACAATCCGGCCCCCCCACCACATCATCACACATAAACCCGACCACCACCACATTACCACACACATTTCCGCCCCCACACCACATCATCACACACAATCCCACCCCCCACATCACCACACACAATTCCGCCCCCACCACACCACCACCCTCAAACCCGCCCCCCACCACATCATCACACATAATCCCGCCCCCCACTACATCACCACACACAATCCTGCCCCCACCACATTACCATACATAATCCTGCCCCCAACCACATTACCTCACACAATCCCGCCCTTCCACCACATTGCCACACACAAACCTGCCCCCCCACCGCATAACCACACACAATCCCGCCTCCCCACCCCATCACCACACACAATCCCGCTCCTCCACCCCATCACCATACACAATCCCGCCACCCCACCACATCACCACACACAATCCTGCCCCCCACCACATTACCACACATAATTCCGCCTTCCACCACATTACCACACATAATCCCGCCCCCACCACATTACCATACATAATCCCACCCGCCACCACATTACGACACATAATCTCGCTTCCCCACCACATTACCACACATAATCCCGCCTCCAACCACATTACCACACATAATCCTACCCCCACCACATTACCACACATAATCCCACCCCCCACCACATCACCACACATAATCACGCCCTCCACCACATCACCACACATAATTCTGCCCCCCACCACATTACCGCTCATAATCCCTCCCACCACGACATTACCACACATAATCCCACCCCCCACCACATCACCACATATAATCCTGCCCCCCCAGCACATCACCACACACAATCACGCCCCCCACCACATTACCACACACAATCCCGCTCCCCCACCACATTGCCACACACAATCCTGCCCTCCCACCACATCACCACACACAATCCTGCCCTCCCACCACATCACCACTTATAGTCCCGGACCCCCACCACATAACCGCACATAATCCCACCACATCACCACACACAATCCTGCCCCCCACCACATTGCCACACATAATCACGCCTTCCACCACATCACCACACATAATTCCGCCCCCCCACCACATTACCGCTCATAATCCCTCCCACCACGACATTACCACACATAATCCCGCCCCCACCACATCACCACACATAATCCTGCCCACCCAGCACATCACCACACACAATCACGCCCCCCCACCACATTACCACACACAATCCCGCTTCGCCACCACATTGCCACACACAATCCTGCCCCCCACCACATCACCACATATAATCCTGCCCCCACCACATCACCACACACAATCCTGCCCCCATCACATCACCACACATAATCCTGCCACCCCACCACATTACCACACATAATCCCCCCCCACAACATTACCACACATATTTCTGCCCCCACCACATTACCACACACAATCCTGCCCTCCCACCACATTGCCACACACAATCCTGCCCCCACCACATCACCACACACAATCCGGCCCCCCCACCACATCATCACACATAATCCCGCCCCCCACCACATTACCACACACATTTCCGCCCCCACACCACATCATCACACACAATCCCACCCCCCACCCACATCACCACACACAATTCCGCCCCCACCACACCAGCACCCTCAATCCCGCCCTCCCACCACATCACCACACATAATCCCGCCCCCCCTCCACATCACCACACACAATCCTGCCCCACACCACTCATAACCCCGCCCACCGCCGCATTACCACACATAATCCCGCCCCACACCACATTACCACACATAATCCCACCCCCCCACTACATCACCACACACAATCCTGACCCCATCACATTACCATACATAATCCCGCCCCC
Organism: Oophaga sylvatica; assembly: GCA_033576555.1. Classification (NCBI taxonomy): domain Eukaryota; kingdom Metazoa; phylum Chordata; class Amphibia; order Anura; family Dendrobatidae; genus Oophaga; species Oophaga sylvatica. The sequence goes on along the minus strand of JARQOD010005950.1, from coordinate 40,223 downwards.
CCACAACATTACCACACACAATCCCGCCCCCCCACCACATTGCCACACACAATCCTGCCCCCCCACCACATAACCGCACACAATCCCGCCTCCCCACCCCATCACCACACACAATCCCGCTCCCCCACCCCATCACCATACACAATCCTGCCACCCCACCACATCACCACACACAATCCTGCCCCCACCACATTACCACACATAATCCCGCCTCCCACCACATTACCACACATAATCCCGCCCCCACCACATTACCACACATAATCCCACCCGCCACCACAATTACCACACATAATCTCGCTTCCCTACCACATTACCACACATAATCCCGCCCCCACTACATCACCACACATAATTCCGCCCCAATCACATTACCACACATAACCCTGCCCCCCACCACATTCGTGGTCAAAAGGTTCTCATTCCAAGAATACCACTGGACACTAGCGAAAATTGTGATATCCCGTTTAAGACAATTCCCACTTCTTCTGGCTTATTCCATGACAATTACAAAATAGCAAGGACAAACATTTGATAAGATTGGCATTCTCCTACCTGATCCTGTATTCACACATGATCAGTTATACACTGCATTCTCTAGAGTAACAAGTTGTAAAGGTCTTTCAGTTCAAATTGTACCTGGTAGAAGTCAAGGAAAGATCTTTGAAAATGACGAAAATGACTATACATTTAATTGTGTTTACAGAGAAATTTTAACTTAATTTATGTTTCGTTATGAAATTTGTTTGAAAGCTGGAATTAATAAAAAACGCACATCTTACTGAATCCAGTTTGTTTTCGATTTTACACTGAATAAAATGTATCATTAGTATTTTTCAAAGTTTTGATGATTATTATTGTTATTAACTTCATTTTAATTTCATTTACCACCTGCGTCAGCGCTATTGAATGTTGTCATTATTTACTTTAGTTTAATCACCAGCAGCGTTAATTAGATAGCAATGAGCGTGCCGAGCGTTAGCAGGCTGGAAACAGCTAGTATATATACTGTATATGTATTCTATGTATATATATCTATTCTTTCTTTTGTGATTTTAAAACTGTCATTTGGATCCATTATATGTCGGTTTTGCAAGCCTGCGAGAAAATCTCGCCTTACGGATGCCATACGGATGACACACGGATATTTTGATGCGAGGAAATGCGATAATGTGTGCAAACTGTAAAGTGCTGCGGAATATGTTAGCGCTATATAAAAATAAAGAGTATTATTTATTATTTATCCTTGCATTGCACAGAGATGACATACGAATCACTGTTCAGGGGACTTTTCTGCGTATTACGGCCGTATAATATGGTCCGATTTTAATACGGTGTGTGTGACTCCGGCCATAGACAGATAGATGGATAGATAATAGATAGATAAAGATACTAGATAATAAGATAATAGATAATAATAGATAAGATAGATAGATAATATAGATGATAGATAGATAGATAGATAGATAGATAGATAATAGTTGATAGAAATAGATAATAAATAGATAGATAGATAGATAGATAGATAGATAGAAGATAGATAGATAGATAGATAGATAGATAGATAAAGAAGATAGACAGATAAATGATAGATAATAGATAGATAGATAGATAGATAGATAGATGATAGATAGATAGATAGATAGATAGATAGATAGATAGATAGATAGATAGATAGATAGATAGATAGATAGATAGATAATAGATAGATAGATTATAGATAGATAGACAAGATAATAGATAGGTAGATAGATAGATAGATAGATAGATAATAGATAGATAGGTAGATAGATAGATAATAGATAGATAGATCGGTAGACAAATAGATAATGACAGATAGACAGATAGATAATATATAGACAGATAGAAGATAGATTGATAGATAGATAATAGATAGATAGATATTCCATAGAGAATACATAGATAGAATGGTACATAAATAGTTAAAGACCCACAGCGCGTGCACACACACACAAAATCTTCACGCAATAGCATTAATTTAAAGAAAAATGGGAAAAAAAAATGGCGCGGGCTCTCACATAATTTTCTGCGCCAGATGGGGAAAGCTTTCTAGCCTGGGAAGGGGTTAATACCCATGGAGCTTCCCAGGCTATGAATATCAGCCCGCAGCTAGCCTTTACTGGCTATTAAAATAGGGGGGACCCCAAAAAAAATGACTTGGGGTCCCCCAGTAATTTCTAGCCAGAAAGGCTAAGCAGACAGCTGCGGACTGATATTCATAGCCTAGGAAGGGGCCATGGATATTTGCACACCCCCCCTGGCTAAAAATACCAGCACCCAGCCACCCCAGAATTGGAGCATCTGTATGATGCGCCAATTCCGGCACTTAGCCCCTCTCTTCCCACTCCCCTTTAGCGGTGGGATATGGGGTAATAAGGGGTTAATATCATGTTGCTATTGTAAGGTGATATTAAGCCCGGTTAATAATAGAGAGGCATCAATAAGACCCCTATCCATTATTCATCTTATATTAATAAAGGGTTAAAAAAACAACACACGCATAAGAATAAATTATTTTAATGAAATAAAACACAACATGGTTTTCATATCTTTATTATAAGCTCAGATCCAAGCAACGTCCTCGATCTCCTGTAAAAAAAATGTAAAAAAAAATAAAACAACTCCCTGTCCGACACAGTCCAATTAATAACGAATGTCCCACGACGGTCTCCCCTATAGAACAGTGACATCAGGTGATGCCACTGCTCTGTAGGGCCTCCCAGTGATGCACTGACAAGAGATAATGGCTCCTGCAGTGTATCACTGAGTTCATTCTCTCACTTTATGGCAATGCTGTGTGTGAATTTTCTCACGCAGCATTGCCGGTGAGAGAATGAACTGTAGTGACGTCATTCTCTCCCGGCGTCTGAGCGATACACAGGAGTCTATCGCAGGTCGGTGTAGAGCGCTGACATCACCCGATGTCAGCGTTCTACACCGGAGATCGTCGTGGGACACTCATTATTATCTGGACTACAGTGGACAGGTGATGTATAGGTTGGTTTCTTATTTTATATTTATTACAGGAGACGATGGCATCGGGAATAGGTGATTGGTGAGTATGTACTCTATGTTATGTGTTGTATGTTATGTGTATGTTCTGTATGTTATATGTTATGTGTATGTTCTGTATGTTATGTGTATGTACTGTATGTTATGTGTTGTATGTTATATGTATGTTATGTATGTTATGTGTTGTATGTATGTTCTGTATGTTATGTGTTGTATGTTATATGTATGTTATGTGTTGTATGTTATATGTATGTTATGTATGTTATGTGTTGTATGTATGTTCTGTATGTTATATGTTGTATGTTATATGTATGTTATGTGTTGTATATTATATTTATGTACTGTATATTATGTGTTATATGTATGTTCTGTATGTTGTGTTATATGTATGTTATGTGTTGTATGTTATATGTATGTTACGTGTTGTATATTATATGTATGTACTGTATATTATGTGTTATATGTATGTTCTGTATGTTATGTGTTATATGTATGCTCTGTATGTTATGCGTTATATGTATGTTCTGTATGTTATGTGTTGTATGTTATATGTATGTTCTGTATGTTATGTGTTATATGTGTGCTCTGTATGTTATGTGTTATATGTATGTACTGTTTGTTATGTGTTATATGTGTGTTATATGTATGTTACGTGTTGTATGTTATATGTATGTTATGTGTTATATGTATGTTATGTGTTGTATGTTATATGTATGTTATATGTATGTTATGTGTTGCATGTTATGTGTTGTATGCTATATGTATGTTATGTGTTGTAGTTATATGTATGTTCTGTGTTATAGTATGTTATGTGTTTATGTATCTCTGTATGTTATGTGTTGTATGTTATATGTATGTTATGTGTTATATGTATGTACTGTATGTTATGTGTTATATGTATGCCTGTATGTTATGTGTTATATGTATGTACTGTATGTTATGTGTTGTGTTATATGTATGTTCTGAATATTATATGTGTTATATGTATGTACTGTTTGTTATGTGTTATATGTGTGTTATATGTATGTTACGTGTTGTTTGTTATATGTATGTTATGTGTTATATGTATGTTATGTGTTGTATGTTATATGTATGTTATATGTTGCATGTTATGTGTTGTATGCTATATGTAATGTTATGTGTTGTATGTTATTGTATGTTCTGTGTTATATGTATGTTATGTATGTTATGTGTTGTATGTTATATGTATGTTGTGTGTATATGTATGTTATATGTATGTTATGTGTTATATGTATGTACTGTATGTTATGTATTAATGCATGTTATATGTATGTTATGTGTTATATGTATGTACTGTATGTTATGTGTTATATGTATGTTAAATGTATGTTCTGTGTTTTATGTAGTTTATGTGTTATATGTTGTATGTTCCTGTATGTTGTGTATGTAATGTATGTTTTTTTTTACATTCATCACATTAGCCGGATGATGGGACTACTACTGTCCCATCATTGGCTAATGTGTCACTCACTGACAGTGTAGCAGGCATAGCCGGATGGGACTTGTAGTCCATCGGACGATGCCTACACACACACACACACACACACACAGCCTCGCACACACACACAAACAAAGCCGGGCAGCACCGCTCAGCCAATGGGGGATTTGAATCCTGCGCCACTCATTGGCTGAGCCGGCGGTGGCTCAGCCAATCAGGGGTGCCGGCGCGGCTTTGGCGGGGGAATTGAATCCAGCGCTGCTCAAAGCCGAGCGGCACCGCTGCACACGTCATCTCGTTGCCCACAGTGTACGTCCTTGCTCATTGGTGAAAAGGCGAAACCTGACCCCGACTTTGGCGCTCGGGTTGCCGAACGTTCGCCGACTGCAGGCTTTGGCGAAAGTTGACGGTTTTTGAAAATGAACGACCTGTTTCGCTCAACTCTAGTCATCAGTATTCAGACCTTTTGCTCAGTATTGAGTAGAAGCATATTGTAAGCTCTCACGAGCAGGGTTGTCTTATTTTGCTTTAATTATTGTATTGGTAACGTTGTTACTTAGACTTGTGTTTGAAGCTGTTAAACTGTAAAGCGCTGCGGAATATGTTGGCGCTATATAAATAAAGATTATTATTATTATTATTAGAAGCACTCTTTTGAGCTAGTACTGCAATGAGTCTTCTGGCAATTATGCAACAAGTTTTTCACATCTGGATTTGGGTATCCACTGCCATTCTTACTTGCAAATCCTCTCCAGTTCGTCAGGTTGGATGGTGAACGTTGGTGAACAGCCATTTTAAGGTTTCTCCAGAGATGCTGAATTGGGTTTAGGTCAGGGCTCTGGCTGAGCCAGTCAACAATGGTCAAAGAGTTGTTCTGAAGCCACTCCTTTGCTATTTTATCTGTATGCTTAGGGTCATTGTCTTGTTGGAAGGTGAACCTTCGGCCAAGTCTGAGGTCCACAGCACTCTTGAAGAGGTTTTCATCCAGGATATATCGCGCTTAAGTGTTTCCTTCAATTGCAACCAGTCGTCCTGTCCCTGCAGCTGTAAAACACCCCCATAGCATGATGCTGCCACCACTTGTTTCACTGTTGGGATTTTATTGCGGAGATGATGAGCAGTGCCTGGTTTTCTCTAGACATACCGCTTAGAATTATCACCAAAAAGTTCTATCTTCATCTCATCAGACCAGAGAATCTTATTTCTCATAGTCTGGGAGTCCTTCTTGTGTGTTTTTAGCAAACTCTATGCGGGCTTCATATGTCTGGCACTGAGGAGAGGCTTCCATCAGGCCACTCTGCCATAAAGGCTCGACTGGTGGAGGACTGCAGTGATAGTTGCCTTTGTGTAACTTTCTTCCATCTCCCTACTGCATCTGTGGAGCTCAGCCACAGTGATCTTGGGGTTCTTCTTTACCTCACTCACCAAGGCTTTTCTCCCACAATTGCTCAGCTTGGCTGGACGGCCTGGCCTAGGAAGATTTCTGGTGGTCCCAAACCTCTTCCATTTAAGGATTATGGAGGCCACTGTGCTCTTAGGAACCTTGCGTACTGCAGAAATTCTTTTGTAACCTTGGCCAGATCTGTGCCTTGCCATAATTCTGTCTCTGAGCTCCGTGGCCAGTTCCTTTAACCTCATGATTCTCATTTGGTCTGACATGCACTGAGAGCTGTAAGGTCTTATATAGACAGGTGTGTGCCTTTACAAATCAAGTCCTATTAGTTTAATTAAACACAGCTCGACTCCAATGAAGGAGTAGAACCATCTCAAGGAGGATCACAAGAAAATGGACATCATGTGACTTAAATATGAGTGTCTGAGCTAAAAGTCTGAAAGTTTCTGACCATGTGATATGTCAGTTTTTCTTTTTTAATAAATTTGCAAAAATTTCTACATTTCTGATTTTTTTTTATCAGTCAAGATGGGGTTCAGAGTGTACATTAATGAGAAAAAAATGAACTTTTTTAAATTTACCAAATGGCTGCAATGAAACAAAGAGTGAAAAATTTAAAGGGGTCTGAATACTTTCCGTACCCACTGTATATCTTATGAAACAACAGATTTCAATGATTTTTTTCAGGGCTTGGCTGGATTGTATGCCTTTCATCAAAAAGTAAAGGACAGAAATATAACAAAGAAAACATGATATTAATAGCAGAATAATGAATTTACACAGCCACATCCTCAATCCTTGTAAATGTTAAAAAAGATAATCAAAAATACATACAGCATAATGATCTTATTCACAATGTAATCACATGGTATGTGCCAGATAATTTACTTTTCTAAAATAAAATGACTGCAGGTGCCAGCAATTAGCCTTTATTCCTGAACTTCAGTTTTAAGTAACATGTGAATCATGGAGATAATTATAATGCTGAAGTTGGTTCCTTATTCGTCTAGCTTCTTGTTCAGGGCCAATTTCAGCATTGTTATTTTGCTCCCTTTAGCTCTGGATAGCTTATTAGTGGGGAGAAAGCTTTAGGATGTAATGGAGGATATATACCATCACTCATGTCAATCACAGCTGGATGATGTATTTCCTGTTGTTTGGAGTAAGCCCACCTCGTAGGCCGGAGTCACACACAACGTATAAAAAAATCGGACCGTATTTTACGGACGAGAATCGCACAAATGTCCCCTGAACAGTAAATCGTATGTCATCTGTGTGCAATGCGAGGATGCGATTTCCTCGCATCAAAATATCTGTGTGTCATCCGTATGGCAGATTTTCTCGCCGGCTTGCAAAACCGACATATAATGGATCCAAATGATAGTTTTTAAATCACAAAATAAAGAATACATATACACACATAGAATACATATATATATATACAGTATATATACATGTCACTGAGACACATACAGTACAGACCAAAAGTTTGGACACACCTTCTCATTCAAAGATTTTTCTGTATTTTCATGACTATGAAAATTGTAGAATCACACTGAAGGCATCAAAACTATGAATTAACACATATAGAATTATACATTATACTTTACAAAAAAGTGTGAAAACAACTGAAAATATGTTTTATATTCTAGGTTCTTCAAAGTAGCCACCTTTTGCTTTGATTACTGCTTTGCACGCAGAAAAGGTGAACGGATGGACTCTACATGCCTAGTTCCCACCGTGAAGCATGGAGGAGGTGGTGTGATGGTGTGGGGGTGCTTTGCTGGTGACACTGTTGGGGATTTATTCAAAATTGAAGCGGTGAGCGGTCCAGCTCACCCCAAACCATCTCGATTGGGTTCAGGTATGGTAACTGTGGAGGCCAGGTCATCTGGCGCAGCACCCCATCACTCTCCTTCTTGGTCAAATAGCCCTTACACAGCCTGGAGTTGTGTTTGGGGTCATTGCCCTGTTGAAAAATAAATGATGGTCCAACTAAACACAAACCGGATGGAATAGCATGCTGCTGCAAGATGCTGTGGTAGCCATGCTGGTTCACTATGCCTTCAATTTTGAATAAATCCCCAACAGTGTCACCAGCAAAGCACCCCCACACCATCACACCACCTCCTCCATGCTTCACGGTGGGAACTAGGCATGTAGAGTCCATCCGTTCACCTTTTCTGCGTGCAAAGCAGTAATCAAAGCAAAAGGTGGCTACTTTGAAGAACCTAGAATATAAGACATATTTTCAGTTGTTTCACACTTTTTTGCAAAGTGTAATGTATAATTCCACATGTGTTAATTTATAGTTTTGATGCCTTCAGTGTGATTCTACAATTTTCATAGTCATGAAAATACAGAAAAATCTTTAAATGAGAAGGTGTGTCCAAACTTTTGGTCTGTACTGTATATATATATATATATATATTTATAGTTCATACACTTCTACATAGGATAATAGCCGCTATTTCAATTGCCCGCTTCTGTAAAATCATTACAGAACGCGACATGAAATGACTAGAGTTGAGCAAAAACAGGTTGGCCAGATTCATAAGTCGCCGACTTTCGCCAAAGTCGAGTTTCGCAGGCCGAAACCGGACCATAGCGTGAGGTCGGCCATGCGGTCGGCAAAATGAGCGCCAAAGTCGTATTTCCCAGAATGCTTGCAGGTGCCTTTTTTTAGCCAATGATCAAGGACGTACACTGTAGGCAACGAGATGACATGTGCAGCGTCCACCACCATCTTAGAGAAGGGCATTGCAGTGATTCGCTTGCTTTGGGGGGCATCATTGTGTCTATAAAAGCCCTGACTGATGACCTCCATTTTACTTCTGCCGATCTTAACAGTAAGGAGAGGTTGCTGTTTATCAGTAGAGAGAGAGTTAGGGCTGTAAAGATCTAAGAAGAAGTTCTTATGTGCTTGTGCTGATAGCAATTGAGCAGTACAGTTATTGTGCATTGACGGGGGAGGATTTTCTTGTGTGCAGCAGCGTTGGTTATTAGGCTGCCTGATAGCTGTATTGCTGTGTGTACACTGCTGTGCAGACTGCTTTTTACACAGCACTAGTGTTGAGCGATACGATACTGCAAATATCGGATATCGGCCGATATTAGCTGTATCGGCCTTTCGATAATTCGTTTCGATATTTTCGTCATATCGAATACCGGAATCGGATTTGTCACTGTCACTGTCTGTGTCCGTCGGTCGGGTCTGTCACTGTCAGTGTCCGTCGGTCGGGTCTGTCAGGAGTCAGCGGCACTTACCTGGCAGAAGATCTCCGGCGGTCACGGCCTGGACTGCTTCATGGCCGCCATCCTCTTCTCCCCGGCGGTCACATGCAGTTTCTCGCGATAACTGCAGTGACTGCTGGGTAATCCCGGCCGTAAAGCAGTCAGTCCGATGACGTCACCGCCGGGGAAGCTGGTAAGCAGCTGTGCTGCGCCGGGATGACAGGCTCTGCCTGTCATTGCGATGTAGCAGAGCTGGATCGTCGTGGGACTGTCGTTACTATGGACTGCGTCGGACAGGTGGTATACTGTTGGTTTGTTTTTTTTTCTTTTTTTACAGGAGATCGATGGCGTCGCAGGAATGAGAGAGTAATAAAAAAAATGAAAACTGTGTTGTCTCTTTTATTTCATTAAAAGACTTTTTTCTTGCTGTGTCTTTTTTTTATGCATTTAATAACTTTGGGATTAATAATGGATCGGTGTCTTATTGACGCCTCTCCATTATTAACCGGGCTTATTGTCACCGTGCAATCAACGGTGACATTAACCCCTTATTACCCCGCTTGCCACCGCTACAGGGCAAGTGGGAAGAGCCGGGTAAAGTGCCACAATTGGCACATCTTTTGATGCGCCAAATGTGGGGCTGCTGTAGCCTGGTATTATCAGGCTGTTGAGGGCCAAAATCCATGGGCCTTGACAGTCTTTTAATACCAGGCCGCAGCAGTCTGCATTTTACTTGGCTGGTTAACAAAAATAGGGGGACCCCTACGCCGTTTTTTTTTCGAGGGGATCCCCTATTTTTGTTAACCAGCCAAGCTAAGCAGACTGCTGTGGCCTGGTATTATCAGGCTTGCAAGGTCCATGGATATTGGATCCTTACCAGCCTGAAAAACCAGGCCTCAGCGGTCTGCTTCATCTGGCTGGTTAACAAAAATAGGGGGGACCCCACGCCAATTTTTTTCGAGGGGATCCCCTATTTTTGTTAATCAGCCAAGATATGCAGACTGCTGTGGCCTGGTATTATCAGGCTGGCAAGGTCCATGGATCTTGGCTCCTTAACAGCCTGAAAATCCAGGCCTCAGCGGTCTGCTTCATCTGGCTGGTTAACAAAAATAGGGGGACCCCATGCCAATTTTTTTCGAGGGGATCCCCTATTTTTGTTAACCAGTTCCCTCTGACGTCACTGATTGTGTCCCTGGCTGACCTGAAGTGAAAGTGGAAAGCAATCAATTAAGCTTTCCACTTCCTCTCCTGTCAGCCAGGAGAGGAACTCTTTCATTTGAGGGTTTACTGTGAGGCTGCAGCATTAGCTGCGGTCCCTGCAGTAAACATTAACCCTTTCTGAAGGATTACACCGTGGGACCTGACTGTACATCGGATTGGTAAGAATAATTTTGCTTTATTATTTTATTTTTATTACAGGAAATGGTTTTAGCAGGAAAATAAAATATGGTCAAAAACTGTGTGATTATTTCATTAAACTTCTTTTTTATTAAAGTGTGTGTGTTTGATTTTTCTTTCATACAATAGGATTAATAATTGATAGTTGTCTAATTGACAGCTCTCAATTATTAACCTGGCTTAAAGTGACCTTTCAATTGCAAGGTCATTTTAACCCCTTATTAACCCATTCGCCACCGCTACAGGGCAATGGGAATAGACGGGCAAAGTGCCACAAAGGGCAAATCTAATTAGAGATTTGCCCTTTCTGGGGTGTCTGGGGGCAGATGTTAGTAGCCGGGGGGGGGGCCAAAAATAATGGTCCCTCTCTGGGCTATTATTATCTGCCCCCACTCACTGGCTTTGTCTGTCTGGTTGCGAAAATAGGGCGGGAGCCCACGCATTTTTTTTTCAGCAATTTTACACCTCATATATATATATATATACATGTCATTAAATTTGTGACACATATATATATATATTTATATTTATAGTTCATACACTTCTACATAGTATAATAGCCGCTAATTCAATTGCCGGCTTTTGTGAAAATGCAGAACCCGACATGAAATGACACTTTGTTTACATAGAGTTAACCATGTCTTTTCATGTAGTTTGATATCTGATTTGCACAAACAATTACATGAGTGTAAGTGTGCAAAATTTCACACCTGTAGGGGTTAATTAAAGGTGTAAATTCGTAGCAAAAAAGTCCGTTTTTTTTACAACGAATTTACACCTTTAATTAACCCCTACAGGTGTGAAATTTTGCACACATAGACTGATGTAATTGTTTGTGCAAATCAGATTGCAAACGACATGAAAAGACATGGTTAACCCTATGTACACCAAGTGTCATTTCATGTCGGGTGCTTCTGTCTTTTCACAGAAGCCGGCTTTACCCGGCAATTGAATCAGAGGATATTTTACTATGTAGAAGTGTATAAACTATACATATATGTATATATATATATATGTCACAATGACATGTATATATATATCTATATGTATTCTATGTGTGTATATTTAGTGTTTACAAGGAAATAAAGGTTTTTTTAGTTGCAATATTTTGTTCCCATAGACTTACATTGGACTTCCGGTATCGAAATCGGATATCGACGATATTTAGTGATATCGGCGATACCATTTCGATACGATATTTTTAGATATCGAGCAGTATCGCTCAACACTACACAGCACTAATACTTTTAATTTTTTTTTTCTGCACAGTTACCGACCGTTCATATTTTCCCACACCGTATAGAGCTGTACACTCCTAACACACTACCGTGTACTGGCTGGTATCACGGACAAATACATGCTGACTATCTGCGTGTGACTCCGGAAATATATACAGAGATTTAAATTTTCCCCTACACCGTATACAGCTGTACGCTCCTGATACAGTACCGTTTTTCTGCCTTTTGTATTACGGTCAAATCCATACTGAGTGAGCGTCTGTGTGTGACTCCGGAAATATATACGGAGATTTACATTTTTCTCTACAGCGTATAAAGTTGTATGCTTCTGATACAGTACCGTTTTTCTGCTTTTTGCATTAAGGTCAAATCCATATTGAGAGAGCTTCTGTGTGTGACTCCGGAAATTTATACGGAGATTTACATTTTTCCCTACACTATATAAAGCTGTACGCTTCTGATACAGTACCGTTTTTCTGCCTTTTGTATTACGGTCAAATCCATACTAAGTAAGCGTCTGTGTGACTCCGGAAATATATATGGAGATTTAAATTTTCCCCTACACCGTTTACAACTGTACGCTCCTCATAAAGTACCATATATCTGCTGGTATTTTTGGTACATTTTCCCAAACATGAGGAAGTATGGTAGAAGAGGCTGCGGATGTAGGCTAGGGGGGGGTCAGCTGGTACTGATGGTGTTGGTGGTGCATCTGCTGGTAGTGCCAAAAGCACAATAGCACCTAAGGCAGAAGGTGTTGAGCCTGCGTCATCGTCTGGCTCCAGAAGGCCTGGAAGGCTCCCTTTTCTGGGAGTAGGTAAACCGCTTTTAAAGCCGGAGCATCAGGAAAAGGTTTTGGCTTACATTGCCAAAACAGCCTCCAGCTCTATCGCCTCCTCTTCTGAAGTTTCAAGAAGTTTTCTCGATGAAGCGACTGCGAAACGTGCATCGGGGCGCGCACCTGCACAGCACTATCAATATGGGTGAGTCGCGATATTAACCACTGTGGTGTTATTCTGCTATTTTTTGCCCTCTCATTGCCATATCAGGGATCTGGACCTTGATTAGGGTGCACATGCTTAACTATATGGCTGTGTGGGAGTGCATTTTCTGACATTAGTTGGGGAAAATAATCTATATTCATGGCATTGTTATTTGTATTCATGATGCGATATGTTGACAGATAATATTTTGTAATAGAAATTCCCCCTTTTTACCCTTCTTTGATTGCTGTGCAGCTATATTGTACGTCTAGTAGCAGTTCTCATGCCACTTTGACTGCTTTGAGTTTTATATCAATTTCTATGATTCCTGTATCACAATATTTATTCTATGTAGTACTAATAATAATAATAAAAAAACTATTTATATACTATTTGATGGTGTTTTGCTCCGTTTTTTTTTGTGGTAAGAGTTGTAATTCAGGAGCTCCATTTGGGTATTTTCCCTATTTTGTCCTGGTACGGACATTCCTTATGATATAATAAAATATTTATGTCTGTGTCTGAGATTATGCTTCTCATTTACTTCCACCATATGCAGCTCTCAAGTCCAGCTCACCATAGCACAGACTCTGAGTAGGACAAGAAAGTACTCATCCTCTCATCCGCGTCTACTGGCTTTGAACGCCTACATTACCAAACTGATCTCATTAGAGATGATGCCCTTCTGTTTGGTTGAAAGCGCAAAGTTCCGAGAGCTCATGGCCTACGCTGTCCCACGCTGTGACCTACCCAGTCGGCAATTCTTTGCTAGAAAAGCCATCCCTGCCCTCCACCTACATGTGAAAGACTGCATTGTCCATGCACTCAAACAATCAGTGAGTGGAAAGGTGCACCTCACAACAGATGCATGGGCCAGTAGGCATGGCCAGGGCCGTTAGGTGTCCATCACTGCGCAATGGGTTAATGTGGTGGATGCAGGGTCCACAGGGGACAGCGGCGGTGGGACAGTGCTGCCTAGCCCACGGTATAGGCTACAGTTGGTTGTAGGCATTCGACCCTCCTCCTCCTCCAGAAGCGAAAGCTATTCGACACAGCACAGTCGCACGAGCACTCCATCCGCAGCTGCCAGTGTTGCACACGAGGTTTCCCACTATCGAACAGCTAGTGGTAAGAGTCAGCAGGCTGTTTTAAAGATGATGTCTTTGGGCGACAACAGACACACCGCGGAGGTACTGGCCGACTACTGGCAGCGAGAAACTGAGTCATGGCTGGGCAGTCTACATCTTGAGCCAGGCAAGGTAGTCAGTGATAAAGGCAGTAATTTTGTGGCGGCCATAGCTCTGGCAAAACACAGACACAAACCTTGCCTGGCTCACACCTTGAACCTGGTGGTGCAGTGCTTCATAAATAATTATCCGGAGTTACCAGACCTGCTCCATAAGGTGCGAAGACTGTGCTCGCACATCCGTCGCTCGCCCGTAGACTCCAGTCTTATGCAAAGGCTGCAGCAATCGCTCCATCTCCCCATGCACCGCCTAATCATGCACATTGCAACAAGGTGGAACTCCACCATGCACATGATTGAGAGGCTGTGCGAACAGAGGCAGGCTTTAATGCATTTGTGGGAGGATACACGGGCAGGAGTTTGAGAGCAGACGTCGAGTTGTCGGGTGTGCAGTGGTCAAAGCTGAAAGACCTCTGTAAAGTCCTTCAGTATTTTGAGGAATGCACATGGCTGGTAAGCGCAGACGATGCCATCATAAGCATGAGTATCCCACTGATGCGTCTGCTCATGCAACTTTGACGCACATTAAGGATCAGACGTCTGCAGCGGAGGAGGAAGAGCAGGAGGAGGAGGAAAGCCTTGATGACAGTCAGCCATTGTCTGCTCAGGGAACTGTCCTGGCCGAGGTGGAGGAAGAAGAGGAAGAGGAGGAGGATGGGGGGATGATTATTTTGGGGAGGAGGGTGCTTCTCGGGGGGCAAGAGAAAATGTTGGCTTGCCATGGTCAGGTACAGGGTTTGTGCGTGACTGGAGGGATGTGGATTTGGCAGAAAGTGCCCCACCACCCACCACTGATAATATCCTTGCAGATTTGCAGAATATAAAGACCCGTTTTACAAATCTACAGGACCTCAATAATCACAATTTGCAAGTGGTTGGACAGACTACCCAGGATTTGCGAGCCAGGATTGAGGTTCTAGAGGGGCGAGTCCAGGCTCCTGCCGTAGCCCCGAGTTCTGGGATTCCCAAGTTGCCCCCTTTTCGTTTTGGCGGTGAACGTGAGAAATTCAGGGGATTTATTAATCAATGCAATCTTTTTTTTTCTGCACATGCTTCACAATTTCCCACTGAACGATCTAAGGTGCTTACTATAATTATGTTGCTTACCAACAAGGCTTTGATGTGGGCAAACCCTCTGATTGAGACTGAGGATGATTGTTTGAATCACCTTGATGATTTTATTTCAGCCATGGGGCAGGTGTTTGATGACCCCAATCGAGGTGCAACAGCTGAAGCAGCCATGTTAGCTTTGCGCCAAGGTAAGCACTCGGTAGCTGAATATGCCTTGGATTTCAGGAGATGGGCCCTTGATACCACCTGGGACAGTTCCGCCAAAAAATCTATTTTTCGAAAGGGGTTATCTCCACTGATTAAGGATGAACTTGCTCGTGCCGACCCTCCCACTGCGTTAGGTGACTTTATTAACTACTGCATCCGTATTGATACTCGTCTGACTGAACGCAGGCAAGAGAGATGGTTCGAAAGCAATCGCACTAACCTTTTCCTACCTTCCTCTCCAGCTAAGGAACCTTTGAGTAGGATTACACGGGAACCTGAACCTGAACCCATGCAGGTAGACTCTTTACAACGACGGGTTAGTGATGCACGCAAGGAACATCGTTTTAAGGAGAATCTATGTTTCTATTGTGGTAAGTCAGGGCACTTCATTATAAACTGCCCCAGCTTTTCTCGTAAGACTACTGCAGCACTCATTCACTGTGAGTGTTGCGAGAGGGGATCTGTCAGGTCCGAGCCTCAGGCTCCCGAGAGATCTGCAGCAACAGATCTTGATTTCTCGGACTTAAACTCCGTTACCTCTGAGGACGTTGACTGTGTAAACGCTGCCATTTTTCAAGTTTCCTCAGCGGTGTCCCAGCTGAGTTGTAAGAAAAACAATTCTCATTGCTTTCTTTCCATCAAACTCTGGGTTGACTCAGCTTGGGTGTCTAGCTCTGCTATGATCGACTCAGAGGCAAGTGGAAATTTTATGGATGTCTCCTTTGCTCTGAAACAGGGGATACGTTCAGTGAAGAAGGCTACTCCAGTACAGATGGAAACTGTGGATGGCTCCCTGCTGACCTCTGGACCAGTGGATCAGGAAACAGAGCCTTTGAAGGTTCTTATGGGTAAAGATCATCAAGAGAAACTGTCCTTTATGCTTATCTCTTCTCCCCACTTTCCCATTATTCTAGGGCTACCATGGCTGCAGGCTCAGAATCCTACCATTAACTGGGAGACCAAGGAATTACACTTTCCAGAGAAACAGATGAGTCCAAAAGTTTCAGCTTGCTCTGTTCCTAAAGGAACCATGTCAGTCCCTGAACTACCAGCTGTATACCAGGACTATGTGGATTTATGTGACAAGAAGAACGCTGACCAGCTTCCCCCTCACCGTCCATATGATTGTCCAATTGAATTATTGCCTGGAGCAGAGATACCTTTTGGTAAGATCTACCCCCTGGCGGGGCCCGAGTTAAAGGCTTTAAAGGATTACATAGACGAAAATCTAGCCAAGGGCTTCATACGCCCCTCTTCATCTCCTGCAGGTGCACCCATCTTCTTTGTAAAGAAGAAAGATGGATCTCTGAGACCATGCGTAGACTATAGGGAACTCAATAAGGTTACTATTAGAAACCGTTATCCATTGCCTTTAATCCTGAGTTATTGGAGAGAGTGCGACATGCCAAAATTTTTTCTAAACTAGATCTTCGTGGGGCCTATAACTTAGTCCGTATTAGACCTGGGGATGAATGGAAGACTGCATTCAGGTCACGCTATGGACACTTTGAATATCTAGTTATGCCTTTTGGTCTGAGTACCGCCCCAGCCACTTTCCAACACTTGGTGAATGACATCTTCAGGGATCTCCTAGATACATTCGTGGTAATTTATTTGGATGATATTCTAATTTTTTCTAACTCCACAGAGGAACATCATGGACATGTGAGAATGGTCTTGGAACGTCTAAGACAAAATCATCTTTACATCAAACTTCAAAAGTGTGAATTCCATAGGACCGAAATTCAATTTCTGGGGTATGTACTGTCTACACAAGGAATTAGTATGGATGGAAGCAAAACCCAAGCCATCAAGGATTGGCCAAGTCCTAGAAATGTGAAGGAGGTACAGCGCTTCATCGGGTTTGCCAACTTCTATAGACGTTTCATTAGAAATTTCTCTGAGGTAGTGTCACCTATCACCCAACTTACCCGGAAAGAGTCTAAGTTCTCCTGGACTCCCCAAGCCCAGGAAGCATTTTCCCGTCTAAAAGATAAATTTACCACTGCACCTATCCTAGTACATCCCAACCCCGAGCTTGCCTTCATAATAGAGGTGGATGCTTCAGACTGTGCCGTTGGAGCTATACTCTCTCAGAGAACAGGTGAGAAGAATGTCTTGCATCCCTGTGCCTTCTTTTCCCAGCAGTTGTCTTCGGCTGAGAGGAACTACGATGTGGGCAATAGAGAGTTATTGGCCATTATTGCCGCCTTCAAAGAATGGAGACACCTTCTTCAGGGAGCTGCACAGCAAATAGTCGTCCTGACAGACCATCGTAACCTTGAGTTTATCAGGTCGGCTAAGTGCCTGACTCCTCGCCAGGCTCGCTGGAATCTTTTCTTAAACCAATTTAATTTTATCATTTCTTATAGACCAGGATCGCGCAATGGAAAGGCTGATGCACTCTCTAGGATTTACTCAGCAGAGACACGTCCAATTACTCCTCCTAAGACTATTCTTCCTGACTCTAGATTCCTAGGAGTAATTCATAATCAAGACCTACTTAAGGACATCAAGGAAGCATACCATGCGGATTCCTTTTTGGCACAACCCCCAAGGGACGTAAGTCTTGTCTTTAAGAATGGTGTGTGGATTCAGGGACAACGCCTGTATATTCCTGAAACAGTCAGATTGAGAGTATTGCAACTCATTCACGATTCCAAGATAGCTGGGCATAGAGGAATTCTTAAGACACAGGAATTTCTTTCTCGTTTCTTTTGGTGGCCCACTTGCAGGAAGGATGTTTTAAACTATGTCACTTCATGTGAAGTCTGTGCAAGATGCAAAACACCTCGCTCCTCACCAACTGGTCTGTTACAGCCTCTTCCCACCCCGTCCCGCCCGTTGGGATCCATTTCTATGGACTTCATTGTGGAGTTACCAACCTCTCAGGGGAAGAACACCATTCTAGTGGTGGTTGACCGTCTAACAAAGGCAGCTCATTTTATCCCTTGTGTCGGCTTACCCACTGCAAAACAGACATTAGATTTGATGATTAAAGATGTGTTTCGCTTACATGGAGTACCGGATGAGGTTATTTCGGATCGAGGGGTGCAATTCACTTCTAGGTTTTGGCAAAATTTCTGTGCAGCATTGGACATTAAAGTAAACCTTTCTTCTGCTTTTCATCCCCAGACTAATGGACAGACCGAACGAACCAATCAAACCCTGGAGCAGTATCTCCGCTGCTTTATCTGCCACCTACAGGATGATTGGGTGGATCTACTTCCATTAGCTGAGTTCTCGTATAACAACTCTCAGAGTGCCTCCACTAAACAGTCTCCTTTTTACTCTAATCTAGGTTATCATCCTAACATTCTACCACGATTTCCCATAGAAACGCCTTTACCAGCAGTGGCTGAAAGAATCACGTCTTTACAGAAGAATATGGATCTTCTAAAGGAAAATCTGGAATCGGCTCAGGAAAGGTATAAGAAAGCAGCAGATAAATTTCGTAAACCTGCACCAGCTTTCAAGGTAGGAGACTTGGTCTGGCTGTCAACCAGAAATCTTAAGTTAAGGATTCCATCGTCTAAGTTGGGACATAAGTACATTGGACCCTATAAAATCAGTAAAATTATAAGTGCCGTTGCTTGTCGTCTTCAACTGCCCAGAACTATGAGAATCCACCCTGTCTTTCATGTATCCCTACTAAAGGCTGCGACACCCAATACGTTTCCTGGACGTTCTTCTCCTTGCCCTGACCCAGTGCTAGTCGATGGTCAGGAAGAATTTGTGGTGGAAAGGATTTTAGATTCCAGGTTGTATAGAAATCAGTTACAATATCTGATTAAATGGCAGGGCTACCCAGTGGAGGACAACTCATGGGAACCAGTCAATAACGTTAATGCTCCTCGCTTGCTCCGTCAGTTTCATCAGAGGTACCCACACAAGCCTGGTCTGAGGTCATCCGGAGGTTGTCCCTAAGGGGGGAGTAATGTAAGGTTCTGTGTATATGTTTCTGAAACTCAGTTTGTTCGTCAGCCATTTTACTTTCTGTCTTGCTGCAGCTATCTTGCCCTCAGTCAAAATGGAGTTTTCAGCTTGCATGTTCCCGCCCTGATTCTCTCCTTTTGCTTCTTAAGCAGCCACAGCTGAGCAATCAGTGCTTCAGAATCTAGCCTGCAGTGAACCTGTGACTTGACTTGACTCCTGTAAGCCTTGGACCTTGTACTCCAGCTATTCCTACTGAGGAACTCTGAAGCACTTGTGGACTCTGAACCCTGCTCTTTGAAAGACCCACGTTTGCATGGACTCACGGTAACAGAGAAGAAGATCCTGAATCTATTGTGAGAGTGATTGCTGAGCTTAGATTACTCTGGCCTGCTGTGTCTCCTGCTTCTGTGTCCGCAAACTGTGTGACTATATTTTGCCAACTTGTATGAAGTAATACAGGACTTTCTATGTCAAACCTGTGTCTCTTGTATGTTCATCGCACCCAAGCACAAGACGCTATATGAACTGTACTACATACATTACACTTTGGGATCCTCAGCATAACCAGTGTGCAGCTGACCCAGACTTCTTCTCTTTCTGGATATCAGTGGAGCTATATTCTCGGGGCTATGGTTGTCAGGGTCTTCCCAGGGCATAATCTTAAACTGCATTGCCAATTTTACCAAGGTACATTGCCCAGTCCAAATCGTTGGGAGTTTGGACCTAAGTCGCCCATCCTCACAAAGCCAATACGTGTCATACATATATCTGGAATGGTTAGTCAGTAGGACAGATTCCAAAGTCTCGTTATTTTTACAGAAACCATCCTCAAAGATACCCACAGGGGGGCCTGAAGAATTATCAGGGGAATAACAGGTATAGTTATCCCCAGTCACAATCACATCACTGGGGGTCCGAACCTTAGCTATACTGGTGACTAAGGGTATATAGTCAGGGCATGCACTACCATCGGACCCTTCAGCAATCCCAGTAAACAAAGAGTAGTGTTGTGGTCAGCAGGGAAAGCATGAGTATACAGGTGAGTGTTTGCAGCAGCACAGGCAACACATCCCACTGATATATTTTGAACTTTAACATTATATCTGACCCATTCAAGCCAGAGGTTCTTACGGGGATTGACTTGAGTTTCTATGGAAAATACCTCTTCCCACTTAAGCCCTGGGATTGGAAGTACTTCATTAACTATTTGTTGCAAAACTTTACCATTCTGGGGTGATGTCATGGTTGTTGTGTCTGGCCCTGTCTGAGGACTTATCCCACCTCCTTTCCTCTGGGAAATATCCTTAAGCTCAATTTGGCCCCTGACTCCCCCTCTCCCTAACCACGCACCTAGCACATATTTACCAAGATCCCAGGGTTGAGGATTTTCTATATTTAAATATAGCGGGAGACAGGTTGGGGTGCCCTTGTCACGGGGGGAGGTAAACACCCGGGAGAACTCATCTCCCCTTTCGTCAGTTTCATTCTCACAAGCTGAGATCTGCAGTTTTCATCTTTTCTATCCATTGCTTCCTTTCTTCAGTCAAGTGTCTGGCTCCCTGCGATATGCAGTGGCCTAGGAAGACAACCTTCAGTTGGCACCATTGTACCTTGTTCTGTGAGACCTTACAGTTAGCTGAATGAAGGAACATTAGAAGAGATATGGACGCCTCTTCCAAATTATCATCAGTCCCACAGAGTAGAAGATCATCCACATATTGTAGAAGAGTAACATGTGGGTGTTCTTGGATCCAAGGCTCCAGGACCAGTTTCATAGCCTGTGTAAATTGATTAGGTGAGTTTTGAGCTCCCTGTGGGGTCCTGGTCCATGTAAGCTGTGAGCCCTGGAAGGTGAAGGCAAAGAGAAACCAGGAGTCTTCATGTAGGGGTACACTAAAGAAGGCATTGGCCAAGTCAATGACGGTAAACAATGTTGCCGTTGTTGGCACCTGAGACAACAAGGTGTTCGGGTTAGGTACCACAGGAGTCTCCAGAATGGTGGCCGCATTGACTGCTCTGAGGTCCTGTACCAGCCGGTACTTTGGGGGTTCTCCTGGAGTGGTCTTCTTCTTCACTGGGAACAGAGGTGTGTTGCAGGGTGATACACATCTTATCAGAACTCCAGACTTCAAAAGAGAAGAAATTTGAGCACCCAGGCTATATTCTTGTGCAGCTTTGAGAGGGTACTGGGGCAAACGTGGGTACTTATGTCCAGGCTTTAAATGTACTCTGACTGGTGGTACTTGTAGTAATCCTACATCTTCTGGACCGTTAGACCACAAGGAGTCTGGATACCAGGAAGGATCGAGGAAACCCTTGGGGAAAGTTTCTGGTTGTATTGTCATCATCATCAGAGGGAAAGCCTTCAAGACACAACGATCTTCTGTGCCCTGTTGTGAATTAGGGTCCTGTAGGAGGAGTTCCATACCTTGCTCTCCAAAGGTAATGGTAGCTTTCATCCTCTCGAGTAGATCGGCTCCAAGTAGGTTGACAGGACAGGTTTCAGAAACCAGGAACCTCGTAAGTACTCCAGTAAAGGGTCCTGCAGACACTGGGACAGTGAGCGGGGAAACAGTCCGCTGACCTTCTACTCCCACACATGTAAGAGTTTCAGAGGATAGAGATACTGATGAAGGAAGCTGTGTAGAAGAAATGACAGAAGTGGCCGCCCCAGTGTCAACTAGGAACTTCAGAGGTTGATGGTCCACCTGTAAGGTGACTGTTCCACAGGCTGCAGAAGGATGTGTAGCCAGGAAGGTGGACACTGGTTGGCCTCCCGTCATTGGCGTGGGGGTGGCCTTTCAGAGTAGTCGTCACGCCTGTTGTAGTTATAGTCACCAGAGTTGTTTCTTCGGTTGGAAGTTGGACAATCCCTTCGAACATGGTTAGGGCTGCCACATTCCCAGCACAGCATACGGCCATCCTGATCACGCGTTGGCCTTCTACCTCGGCAAGGCTGCCTTCTGTCCTGCCGATAATCTTGTCTTCTTTGGTGAGGTGGTGAGTCATCCCAGAGCCTCTGACCATTACCCACTTAATTCCTGGTTGATTCCTTGGTAAAGGTGGTGGGTAGTCTTCCTGTGTCTGGTAAACCATGGTGGGAGTGGTGACAGTCTCTTTCTTGAGTCTGTCCTCCTTTTCTTGTTTTTGTTGGGCTTTTTGGAAGGCCTTAACAATGGTGATAGCATCTGAGAAAGACGCACTAAACACTTCAGGGCGTGTTAATAGAACCTGGTCCTTCAATTTGTCCTGAAGGCCATTGATAAAGGAGTAGACCAACAGAGTGGCTTGTGTTTTGATATGAGTGCTATACCCCAGGTCCTCAAAGTGCATACTTAACCGGGCAGCATATTTTTCCACACTTTCATCTGTCTCCTGCTGCATATCTTGAATGATTCTGGCTTGATCAGACAAACGGTCCTGTGCCCAAGCCGTTAACTGTTTAATATACTCAGGCCAGATTCATAAGTGTTGTGTACACCTGCCTTGGCTGGGTCCAATGCTTTTTCAATGGTGGGCAGAAAGTATTCTGTTGTTTTCACAGAGGTTATACTTGATAGATCCGTCCAGGTTGCCCCATAGGCCTTACGGGTCTGCTCCATACGCCGTACATACTGCATAGGATGTTTGTCTGGATCTGGGAGCTTAGAAACCAAAGCATCTATTTGTGTAGGGCTAAAAGGCTGATACTTAACTCCTCCCATGGGTCCAGGGACAGTCTGTGAATCTGGAAGGCGAGAGGCTTCCTCAGACCCATATCCAATGGCAACATGTTCAGGTGGCAAAGGAGCACTGTCCAATGGTCGGTTAGGCATATCCATAATATTAGGCAAAACATGGGTCAACTGTTGAGCTACCAGAGTCATGGTTCTTTCCACCGCAGGACTGCGGATGCAAACAATGCGTACAGAGTTCAGTCTGTGGTCCAGAGTTTTTAAGCCATCTTTCAAAGAGGACACATGTTCTTGCATACATGGGCCAAGAGGGTACCCAAAAATACCAGAAGATATTAGGGGTATAGACAACGTGCGTCTGGGCATATCCTGAGGATCTATTGTACCCACATGGAAGAGTATAGAACGAATAGTGGACCTGAGGATAGATCTTGACTCCTCAGGATCTTCAGAGTTATAGACAGGATCCACAGCATGAATGATTATATCTGCAGGAAGGTCACCAGCACTGGTCATCATGGTCTGTCCGGGCGGGAGTAGGCCATGATTATGTACGTGGTCACCACACAACCTGTCAACAAGAGGGCCTGCAGCCTGTATAATTTTATGGGCTAGACCATCTCCATTGGTGAGATGGGAATTTGTAGGATTAACTATGGCACCAACTTGGTGGGTTAGGATATCCCCATAGCCTATGGACAGGGTAACAGGCCGTCTGTTTGGTCCATAGTAGATATGTGAATGACAAGGGTGCCAGTCCTCAGGCCTCACGGGAGAAGCTCAGTAGAAAGAGGGGCCGAGGGTACGGACCTGCCTTGCTGTCCAGGATGTGGGGTGGATTCGTCCCACTTAACACTCGGAGAAGGGGATGTCTGAGGAGCCGGTGAAAGGACTGGATGACCCGGGGGTCTTTCACTTGTGGGCCTCTGAGGAGGTCGGGGCCTACCTCGGGGAGTGGATGTGGGTAGTGGAGTTGGTGGAGAGGGATGAGGAAAAGAAGACATTGGGAGAGGAGCTGCAGCCCAACCTTCCCGGGTTCTGACCCCTCCGTATCTTCCATGCGCTCACGGAGCTCTCTCATGCGCTGCTGAAAAGGAGCAGACCGAATCAGGCTTGCTATATCCGGGGCAGGAGGGTCACCCACTGGGAACAGAGGTAGTGCATCAGCTTCTGGATTAGGAACAGAGGCAGGGGCTGAAGGACTGAGCCCTGGGACAGGGGCCTCAACAACGGGGACTAAAACCTTTTCCGGCTGTCCGGATGGTTGGTAGTAGGTACCAGAAGGCGTCAGGAGGGGATATAGGCCTGACTGGGTAGTTCCGGGTGTCTCAAGATGGCCGCTGGGGGTAGCAAGATGGCTGCTGGGGTAGCAAGATGGCCGCTGGGGGTAGCAAGATGGCTGCTGGGGGTAGCAAGATGGCTGCTGGGGGTAGCAAGATGGCCGCTGGGGGTAGTAAGATGGCCGCTGGGTGTTGTGGAAAGGGCGTTGTCTGGGGGCGTCCCACTGTTGGGAATGGGAGGGGCATTGGGCTGGGCATTACACCAGGGGCGGCCCGCCCCACAGACACGGCAGGTCTCCGCCCAGGGTGGATTCTGTTCACCACATGCACTACAAGTCCAACCTCCCTTTGTTCTTAGATCGGTGCCATTATAGGGTGGTGGCTGGGGGCTTGGAATCACAGGCATGAGTGATACAGCAGCCATTTTAGTTACATCAACAAGATCAGATGCTGAGCATTTTACATATCCGAACAAAGGCTCGGCACCTTCTGAACCACCTATACCATCTACTTCCCTCCAGCCCTCAACTTTCAAATCATTTGCTACTCTGAGATGTGCCTGAGCCTGATACAGGAGTCCCTCATCACATAACTTTCCCTTCTTCTGTCCTACATAATCCTTCCACACTGAAGGCTGAAGTCTCCCGGTACTGGGCAGACCCATCATTTTATACAAACTTCTCACATTTCTAACAGCCTTCCGGCCTTCCCGTGACTGAACAAGCTCACTGACTCCCACAGCACCACCCCCTAACTTATGAGGTCTCTCAGATCTAAACATACGCATCATGATTTTAACAGAGTGCAATGATCTGTCGCGACTCAGACCACCGGCGTCACTTGCAGGTCACCACCCGTCAATACAGAGTCCCCGCTCTATATACTGACAAGACAAAGAGCCCTACTCAATCTGTCCCTCTCCTAACTGTGGATGGTGACTTTACAGCACAGTTCGCCCTGACACCCTACACAGCACAGAGTCCCCGCTCCATGTACTGACACCGGGGCTTCTCCTAATGAGGCTCCCCGTGTTAGACAAAGAGCCCCTGCTCAATTTGTCACTGATAAGACAGAGAATCCTAATCAATCTGTCACTAACTAGACTATCATGTGCGTCTTCTACCCCACTCAACACTTCAAGAATCTAAAATTTGTCCCAACTTTATTCTAACAGTCACAGGAAGGCAGCTATCTACATAAAGGTACAGTGACCGAAGGAGGAGGAAAGTGATGCTGACGCGAGTACACGCAGACATGCGACGTCACTCGGTCTCACTTGCTGGTTCGGAGCGTAGCGTGGGATCGCCTATGGTCTCACCACTCAACCAGTCACCCACCCAGACCCAAATTGACAATACAGCAAAACCGGCAATGACTGACACACAGGCAAGTGGGACGCATATAAAGTATATGATCTCAACTTACCGTGTTCAATGGAGGCTGCAGTCCTCGCACTCAGTCACCGCGGGCACCAACGCAAAGTCCTCAGGACGGGTTCGGAGGGGCGGCGATCCACTGCCCCACGTTGGATGCGCCAATTGTCGATGTCAAAACGACAAACACTCGTCCTTCAGTCACCCCAAATTAGATTATAAGCATGGGTTAACCGTTTAAAGAATGAGTCAGACAATAGGCTGGTTCAAACTTCAGATCATGCTTAGAGGGCTGTGTGCAGGCACCAATCTCAGCAAGGTTCTGAGCTTTATTTCTGAGAACATGAGATTACATACACAGGATGTCAGGGGGGAGTAAAAGGGTGGACGAGAGCAGGGAAGTAAGCTATAGATGTCCATATATGTACATATCCAGCATCTGGCCATCTCTAATTGGTCCTTAGATCTTCTTCTAAGTCCTCCTTTCATCGTGTCATCCTTAAGTTTCGTTTCCTTGCACATCACGTGGTTTCTCAGTTCAAGTTATTAAATAGTTGGTGTAGTACAGTGGTAGGACACAAGGTGGAGACAGACACCAATGCATTTCTCGGAGACAGACACCAACTGGTACTGACGTCATCTTCTTAGTATACATTTCAATCTGAATACTACTCATTCAAGGAAAACTTTGTGTTTTTTTTTAAATTGTAGTAAGTACATAAGCATATGGAAGTATAAGAAAACATATGAATATAAAGATATAAAAATAGCATATAAAATATATATAGAATATAAAAGTAGAAAATTATATTTTACCTTGACACATGTGTATGTTATATGTTGTATGTCATGTGTATATTATATGTTCTGTATGTCATGTGTATGTTATATGTTGTATGTCATGTGTATGTTATATGTTGTATGTCATGTGCATGTTATATGTTGTATGTCATGTGTATGTTATATGTTGTATGTCATGTGTATGTTATATGTTATATGTTGTATGTCATGTGTATGTTATATGTTGTATGTCATGTGTATGTTATATGTTCTGTATGTCATGTGTATGTTATATGTTGTATGTCATGTGTATGTTATATGTTGTATGTCATGTGTATGTTATATGTTGTATGTCATGTGTATATTATATGTTCTGTATGTCATGTGTATGTTATATGTTGTATGTCATGTGTATGTTATATGTTGTATGTCATGTGCATGTTATATGTTGTATGTCATGTGTATGTTATATGTTGTATGTCATGTGTATGTTATATATTGTATGTCATGTGTATGTTATATGTTCTGTATGTCATGTGTATGTTATATGTTCTGTATGTCATGTGTATGTTATATGCTGTATGTCATGTATGTTATATGTTCTGTATGTCATGTGTATGTTATATGTTCTGTATGTCATGTGTATGTTATATGTTGTATGTCATGTGTATGTTGTATGTTCTGTATGTCATTGTATGTTATATGTTCTGTATGTCATATATGTTTTTTTTTTTTTACATTCAGCACATTAGCCGAATGATGGGACTGCTACTGTCCCATCATTGGCTAATGTGTCAGTCACTGTCACTGTAGCAGGCATCGCCGGATGGGACTTGTAGTCCCATCCGACGATGCCTGCATACACAGATCACGCACACAGCCCCGCACACCGCCGCACATAGACAGATCACGCACACAGCCCCGCACACCGCCGCACATACACAGCCCCGCACACAGGCCCGCACACCGATCATGCACGCAGGCCCGCACACCGATCACGCAGACACTAGCACACAATCACCGCCCACACACACAGCGCCGCACACTATACACGCCCACGCACCGCCCACACACACAGCGCCGCACACTATACACGCCCACGCACCGCCCACACACTTCCCTCCTCCCGAACTACAGCAGTTTCACCCGCAGCAAAACCGCAGATCTTTTTTAGATCTGCGGTTTTGCTGCGGAAGTGCCCGACTCAATGCAAGTCAATGGGCGCCGAACCGCTGCAGTTCCGCACAAAGAATTGACATGCTGCAGAAAATAAAGCGCGGCAAAACCGCGCGTTTTTTTCCGCAGCATGTGCACAGCAGACATGCGGTTCCCATTGAACTACATTGGTAGTGCACTGTGCTGCGGGTTGGATGCGTTTCCGCACGTTGAAAAACGCAGCGGAAACGCATCTAAAAACGCAAAGTGTTCATGGGGCCTAATGGTACTGTACAACGCAGGACAATCTTCTGCGGATCCGCAGGGCCAAATCCGCTGGCGATCCGCAGCTGAATCCGCAACATGTGCACGGACACGAAAATGCAGTTAAAAATCTGTGGGTTTTTTAATGCCGATTTTCCAGCATTTTTGCGCTTTCTGCGCTTTTTTATGCATTTGGACCGACCCCGGGTAAAAAAAACCTAAAAAAAAAACCTTGATCAGGTGCCAACTGGGCACCCCCGTCTCGCCATGGCCACGGCATCTGCCCGGGTGCGCCGGGTGCTGACACCGGCCCTGGCATTGTACAACAGCTATGATGCACTTACATTGGTCTCTTCTGCTAACAGAATCACTGCCTTGTGATATATGAAATTTTTTTAAACCAGGCATCACCCATGGTCTGCTGCTGTGCCTGGGGGCCCTAGTCAGCTGCCTGGTCAGCCTGCCCATAATGCCGGGCCAGGATCTGGTGCTGTGAAAGATTGTAAAGTGGTAGGCAGCTCGTTGATAAAAATGTTCAAGAGTGTTGGACTTCGGCTACTTCCTTTTGGCATGTGCAAATATACATGTGAATATGTCATCTGGAATATCCAGCTGTACTGTAATTATACAGTTCAGTTTCGTGCTTAGCAGAATTGGGTGCTAGCCAGACTGCGCCTCTGGCTACCAGTTTTTCTGCGTTAATACATACAGAGCTGAACAATTAACACCGCAATATCTACAGGTGAAAATTTTCACCCAGCCCTTCAAGTGGCCACTGGCCAGCTTTGAAGGTCAGATGAAACTGAGATGTCATGAATTAGTCAGGGACATAAACCCTTATAATGTTAAAGCCTCCATGATTTAGATAAAACCACCACAGGCAGAGGTTAAGTAAACCGTAAAGTTTAACAATCACAAACTGCAAACCTATGGAAATGTTGCATTTTGTACCTGAAATGCAGCTAGGTAATTGTCTGAATGCATTCTGTATATTTGAATATGAATTCAAAAGTGCCATTTGTATATTCACAGTACACTATTAACAGCAAACAATCCTATCTATATTCTTGAAAAGCGCAAGATTAAGCCATAGACTACTATCTATAATCATGACAATCATTTTAAGCAACATCTATAGCTAACTTGTTAAGTAATGTTAAAAGTAGCTGCTACTATGTATTGCGTAAATAACATAGGTTTTGGAACATATGAACATTCTTGCATTTCTAAAACTGTGACCATGCTCAATATTCCACAACTGTTCCATTTTGCTGTGTAGTAAATATTGCAGAGACAACATAGATGATCACAGAGGCTTTGAGCAAAGTAATTTATAAATAATAACATTCCTTTTTTTCTTAACGCTTTATAATCCAGTAAAGAAGGAACACGCAGTTTCACTCATACAAGTTATCACTTACAAAATGTATTAATTCCTCTGCATCTACAAGCATTTAGCCGTCACTGTTTTGTATTAAACTCTTACCATTTGAGTCAGGCAAACTTATGGATCTGAAGGAGATAACTAAACATAGTTTACCAAGAAATATTTGTAATGAAATACTGAGCCACCATCACAGCATTGCTATATCCCATTTATATGCAGTGTCTTGGGTCCAATGTGCGCAACCATCAAACAAAAAAAGTAGCTTTTCAAATAAACTCTTTAACCCCTTAACGACCAAGCCATTTTGTAGGTTAAAGACCAGGCCAATTTTTACATTTCTGACGACTGTCTCTTTATGAGGTTATAACTCTGGAACGCTTCAACGGATCTTGGCGATTCTGAGATTGTTTTCTCGAGACATATTGTACTTCATGATAGTGGTAAAATTTCTTCAATATAACTTGCGTTTATTTATGAAAAAAACGGAAGTATGGCAAAAATTTTGAAAAATTTGCAATTTTCAAACTTTTCATTTTTATGCCATTAAATCAGAGAGATATGTCACAAAAATTAGTTAATAAATAACATTTCCCACATGTCTACTTTACATCAGCACAATTTTGGAACCAAAATTTTTTTTTTGTTAGGAAGTTATAAGTGTTAAAAGTTGACCAGCAATTTCTCATTTTTCCAACAAAATTTACAAAATCATTTTTTTTAGGGGCCACCTCACATTTGAAGTGAATTTGAGGGGTCAATATGACAGAAAATACCCAAAAGTGACACCATTCTAAAAACTGCACCCCAACGTGTTCAAAGCCACATTCAAGAAGTTTATTAACCCTTTAGGTACTTCACAAGAATTGAAGCAATGTGGAAGGAAAAAATTAACATTTAACTTTTTTTCCCAAAATTTTTCTTTCGACACAATTTTTTAAAATTTTGTCAAGGGTATCAGTAGAAAATGAACAACAATATTTGTTGTACAATTTCTCCTGAGTACATCGATACCCCATGTGTGGGGGTAAACCACTATTTGGGCGCATGGCAGAGCTCGGAAGGGAAGCAGCGCCATTTGACTTTTTTGGCTGGAATTGAGATTGGACGCCATGTCGCATTTGGAGAGTCCCTGTGTGCCTAAACAGTGGAAACCCCCCACAAGTGACCCCATTTTGGAAACTAGACCCCCCAAGTAACTTATCTAAATGTGTTGTGAGAGCTTTTAACCCCCAAGGGCTTCACAGAAGGTTATAACGTAGAGCAGTAAAATTAAAAAATCATGTTTTTTCCACAAAAATGATCTTTTCATCCCAATTTTTATTTTCCAAAGGATAAAAGGACCCCAAAAGTTATTGTGCAATTAGTCCTGAGTACGCTGATACCCCATATGTGGGGGTAAACCACTATTTGGGTGCATGGCAGAGCTCGGAAGGGAAGCAGCGCCATTTGACTTTTTTGGCTGGAATTGAGATTGGACGCCATGTCGTATTTGGAGAGCCCCTGTGTGCCTAAACAGTGGATACCCCCCACAAGTGACCCATTTTGGAAACTAGACCCCCCAAGGAACTTATCTAGATGTGTGGTGAGAGCTTTGAACCCCCAAGGGCTTCACAGAAGGTTATAACGTAGAGCTGTAAAATTAAAAAATCATATCTTTTCCACTAAAATGATCTTTCCACCCCCAATTTTTATTTCCCAAAGGGTAAAAGGACCCCAAAAGTTATTGTGCAATTTGTCCTGAGTACGCTGATACCCCATATGTGGGGGTAAACCACTATTTGGGCGCATGGCAGAGCTTGGAAGGGAAGCAGCGCCATTTGACTTTTTTGGCTGGAATTGAGATTGGACGCCATGTCGCATTTGGAGAGTCCCTGTGTGCCTAAACAGTGGAAACCCCCCACAAGTGACCCCATTTTGGAAACTAGACCCCCAAGGAACTTATCTAGATGTGTGGTGAAAGCTTTGAACCCCAAGGGCTTCACAGAAGGTTATAACGTAGAGCAGTAAAATTAAAAAATCATATCATTTCCACAAAAATGATCTTTCCACCCCAATTGTTATTTTCCAAAGGGTAACAGGAACCCAAAAGTTATTGTGCAATTTGTCCTGAGTATGCTGATACCCCATATGTGGGGGTAAGCCACTATTTTGACGCATGGCAGAGCTGGAAAGGGAAGGAGCGCCTTTTTCAAATGCAGATTTTGATGGAATGGTCTGCGGGTGTCATGTCACGTTTGGAGAGCCCCTGATGTGCCTAAACAGTAGAAACCCCCCACAAGTGACTCCATTTTGGAAACTAGACCCCCCAAGGAACTTATCTAGATGTGTGGTGAGCACTTTGAACCCCAAGTGCTTCACAGAAGTTTATAACGTAGAGCCGTGAAAATAAAAATATCATATTTTTTTCCACAAAAATAATCTTTTTGCCCCAAATTTTTATTTTTATAAGGGTAACAGGAGAAATAGGACCCCAAAAGCTATTGTGCAATTTGTCCTGAGTACGCTGATATCCCATATGTGGGGGGGAACCACTATTTTGACGCATGGCAGAGCTCGGAAGGGAAGGAGCACCGTTTTTAAATGCAGACTTTGATGGAATGGTCTGCGGGTGTCATGTCGCGCTTGGAGAGCCCCTGATTGCCTAAACAGTACAAACCCCCCACAAATGACCCGATTTTGCAAACTAGACCCCCCAAGGAACTTATCTAGATGTGTGGTCAGCACTTTGAACCCCCAAGGGATTCACAGAAGTTTATAATGTAGAGCCGTGAAAATAAAAAAATCATATTTTTTTCCACAAAAATTACCTTTTTGCCCCAAATTTTTATTTTTCTAAGGGTAACAGGAGAAATAGGACCCCAAAAGCTATTGTGCATTTTGTCCTGAGTACGCTGATACCCCATATGTGGGGGGGAACCACTGTGATCGCCTTACTGCGATCTTTGGGAGGCACAATGAACAAATCCACAAAAGGTGAAGAATTGGTTTTCTTTTTTACGCCGTTCCTCGTGCGGTATTAGTGATTAGGCGACTTTATTCCTCGGATCGGTGCGATTACAGCGATACCAGATTTACACCCTTTTTTCATGTTTAGCTTCTGTCACATACTAAAAGATGCTTTTTCTTGGAATAATTTTTTGTAAGAAATTTTTGCATCGCCGTATTTTGAGAGCTATAATTTTTCCATATTTCGGCCGACAGAGTTATCTGTGGGCTTATTTTTTGCGGGACGAGCTGACGTTTTTATTGGTACCATATTCAGGCACATAACGTTTTTTGATCGTTTCCTATTCCGATTTTTGTGGAATCAGAATGAACAAAAACCAGCAATTCAGGAATTGTTTTTTTTTTTCCTTTGGAGGAATACATACAGACAAGTTTGGCCGCCGGTCACATTAGGCCTTCCAAGTCTCCTATGGCTGTTGGATTTTTTTGTTAAAAAAAGGACGGCGGTTTACGTCCTTGTCTGGACTTTCGTGAGATTAATAAAATTACTGTACGCAATCCTTACCCACTGCCATTGATTCCTGATTTGTTTAACCAGTTAGCGGAGGCCAAGTGGTTCTCTAAAATTGATCTTCGAGGGGCATACAATTTGTTGCGCATGAAGGAGGGTGACGAATGGAAGACTGCTTTTAACACTCCTGTGGGTCATTTTGAGAATCTGGTTATGCCTTTCAGCCTTACCAATGCTCCTGCATTTTTTCAGAATCTTATTAATGACATCCTTAGACCTTTGATTGGCAAAAATGTGGTTGTGTATTTGGATGACATTTTGATTTATTCGCCGGATCTGGAGTCTCATTGGCGGAGCGTTCGTGAGGTATTACAGTTATTGAGTGACAATTCGCTTTTTGCTAAGCTTGAGAAATGTGAGTTCGCTGTACAGAGAATTCGTTTTTAGGGCTACATTATCTCCAGCGAAGGTTTTAAGATGGACCCGGTGAAAGTTCAAGCTGTGCAGGAATGGCCTAGGCCTATTGGTTTGAAATCGTTACAGAGGTTTTTGGGTTTCGCCAATTATTATAGAAAATTCATTAAACATTTTTCTATTATTGTCAAACCACTGACCGATCTCACCAGGAAAGGTGCTAATGCGGTTCAGTGGACTACTGAGGCCATTGAAGCTTTTGTGTTTTTAAAGGAGAGGTTCAGCTCTGCTCCCATCCTTATGCAGCCTGATATGACTAAACCGTTTTGGTTGAGGTTGATGCTTCTTCTGTGGGGGTCGGCGCGGTGTTGTCTCAGGAAAACACGGATGGAGTACATCCTTGTGCATTTTTTTTCAAAAATTTTTTCTGAGACTGAACTGAATTATGATATTGGTAATCGCTAATTGTTAGCCATTTGAACACTGGCGGCAACTCTTGGAAGGTGCTGAATTTCCCGTTCAGGTTTTCACTGATCATAATAATCTGATCTATCTTGATGCTGCCAAACGCTTGAATGCCCGTCAGGCTAGGTGGGCACTGTTTTTCTCGCGGTTTAATTTTTCCGTTACTTACATCCCAGGTACTAAGAATGTGAAAGCCGATGCTTTGTCTCGCAGCTTTTCTCCCATGGTTGGTGCTGAGGAGGAAGAGAACATTTTACAAGAAGGGTTGTGATTGCTGCTTTGGACTCTGTGTTGGAAGATGAGATTCTTAAAGCACAGGAGAATGCCCCATCTAACACTCCCCATGGGAGGTTGTTTGTGCCTGGGACCTTTAGGAGAGATTTGTTTGTTGAGTGTCATGAGTCTCTGTTGGCAGGTCATCCTGGAATCTCTGAGATCAAGAGACTTGTGGGTCGCAGTTTTTGGTGGCCTGGATGGCAGAAGGAAGTCATTAAGTGGGTGCGTCAATGCACTGTGTGTGCTAGATCTAAGTCTTCACATACTCCTGCTGCGGGGTTGCTTTGCCCTCTGGAGGTTCCTAGTGCACCTTGTACACATTTGGCTATGGACTTTATTACTGACCTTCCCACCTCTGAGGGTTTCACTGTCATCTGGGTGGTCGTGGACCGTTTTAGCAAGATGTGTCACTTGGTTCCTTTCATCAAACTGCCCTGCGCTAAGACTCTCGCTAAGGCCTTTGTCAAGGAAATTGTCAGACTACATGGCATTCCTACTGACATTGTTTCTGATAGTGGACCTCAGTTCATGGCTCATTTTTGGCGCGCCTTTTGTGACAGGTTGGGAGTTCATTTGTCGTTTTCATCCGGATATCATCCTGAGTCTAATG
The DNA here is from genome assembly GCA_033576555.1 of Oophaga sylvatica. NCBI lineage: Eukaryota > Metazoa > Chordata > Amphibia > Anura > Dendrobatidae > Oophaga > Oophaga sylvatica. Next base: position 5,890 of record JARQOD010005950.1, on the reverse strand, counting down.
GCCAGACAGAAAGGAAAAACCAGGATGTTGAGCAGTTCTTGCGTTGTTTTGTGGCAGACAATCAAGAGGGGTGGTCTGAGTTTCTGCCACTTGCTGAATTTGCTCTTAACAACCATACATCCTCTTCTGCTGGTTGTTCGCCTTTTTTTTGTTGTACTGGGAGACAGCCGTCGTTTGGGTCATTCTCCAAATTGGTATCGGCCGTGCCTGAAGAGGAGAATTTTTCTGGTGATTTGGAGAGAGTATGGACGGATGTGCGTGGTAATCTTCAGGAGGCTAACAGAAAATCTAAAAGGTACTTTGATAGGAAACGGCAAGAGGTTTTGTTTGCTATTGCTGACATGGTTTGGTTATCCTCTAAGAATCTGAGGTTGAGGATTCCTTCTAAAAAATTGGGTCCCAAGTTTGTAGGGCCCTTTATGGTGCTTCAGGTTGTTAACCAATCGGCTGTTAGGTTGGAGGTTCCTACCTCCTGGAAGATTAATCCGGTGTTTCATGTTTCTCTGTTGAAAAGAGCTGATGTGTCGGATGGAAACGCCTCTGCTACTGTTCCCCCGGTGGTGGAGGACAGGGAATATGAAATTTCCCGCATCCTAAATTCTAGACGGTATAGAGGGAGTTTGCAGTATCTCGTCGTTTGGAAGGGTTTTGGACCCGAGGGTAACTCATGGGTGAGGGCAGATGATATTTCTGCATCCAGACTTGTCAGAGCATTTCACAAGAAGTTTCGGGGAAAGCCTGGGCCTAGGGATCCGGAGGATCCTCTTAGAAGGGGGGGTACTGTTAGAACTCTCCTGTTAGGTTTTTTCTATCTTGCTGGTCACATGACCTTTGTGGCCTATTTAATCCTGCTCCGCCCTTCTGGCTTTGCTGGACTTCATTGTAATTTCTACTCTTAAGCTAGCCGGGTGCTTAGTTACCTTTCTATATTAGTTTTGCCTGGTCTTTTGACCTCTATGTTCTATGTTGTTTGTTTTTCTTTTTACTGCTACAACTTCTGTTAGGAGGTGTCCATCTTTTCTCCCAGTCCCTAGTTCTTGTAGGGATCCCTCCCTCGCATCTGTAGGTCTTCGTACAGACTAGCTGAGGACTTTAGCGGGTCTGATCGCAGGATCAGGTTCCCCGTTACATCGTAGGGATCAAGTTTAGTTTTATTGTAGGGACAGATATCCCTTTCTTTCCTTAGTGCTTGTAGCAGAACATAACAGTTGAAGTACATGGGCAGACCAGCATAAGCTCCTTTTACTGGCGGACCAAGACACAAATATACAACATGGATGGACGGCTTTTTGAGATGCCATCAGAGCCAGATGATTGTGATTGTTGGGTGGTAGCCAGACTGGGCCTCTGGCTACCAGTTTTTCTCGTTAAATAGATACGGAGCTGAACTATTAACACAGCAATATCTCCAGCTGGAATATAGTTATACAGTTCACTTTCCTGCTTTGCAGAATTTGCTGTTAGCCAGACTGGGCCTCTGGCTAACATTTTAGCTTCGTTATTCGATATGGAGAAGAACAATTTCCCCAACAATGTATACAGCTGAATTCTACTGATACAATAAACTTTCCTGCTTTTCAATTAGGGTGTTAGCCAAAGTGGGCCTCTGAGTATGGGTGTTCCTGCTTAAATAAATACGGAGCTGACAAATTGACACAACAATATGTACAGCTGGACTGTACTTCTAGAGTTAACTGTAATGCTTTGCAGAATTGGTTGGTAGCCAGACTGGGCCTCTGGCTACCAAGTTTTCTCTGTAAAAAATTACATATCTGAACAATGAACACATTTATATCTCCATATGGACTGTCGTTGTACTGTTCACTTTCCTTCTTTGCAGAATTGTCTGGTAGCCAGACTGGGCCCCTGGCTACCAAGTTTTCTTGGAAAATAGATATGTATGTGAACAATGAACACATTTATATCTCCAGATGGACTGTAGTTATACAGTTAATTTTCCTGGTTTGCAGAAATTGCTGTTAGCCAGACTGGGTCTCTGGCTAACATTTTATCTTAGTTAATAGATACAGAGAAGAACAATTCTCCCAACAATGTATACAGCTGAATTCTACTGATACAATAAACTTTCCTGCTTTTCAATTAGGGTGTTAGCCAAAGTGGGCCTCTGAGTATGGGTGTTCATTCGTTAATAGATTGTCACGGGTGTGTCGCGGCGGAGATCGTCGCGATTACACACCCTGACTTCGCACAGCTGAGTTTCTGGTGCTGGGTGTTTTTCGGCACTGAGGGAGTTAATTCTTTCTCTCTCGGTGCTGGACTGACCAGCCTCGCCCAGCTGCGATTGATGTTTTGTTAATTAGCTTCCTTCTTATACCTGCTGGTCTGCTGGTTGCCGGTGAAAGCATTCATTCAGACCAGCAGAGCGGATCGTTTCTGAGAAGACTTAAGCTAAGAGTGCCTGTTGTGGTTTTTCCTCTCCTCGCTTATTGTTTATCTCCTTAACCTTTTGTGTTCCTCTGTAGTGGAAGTTTTGTATGCAAGGCTGTGTTTTCTTTACTCCTTGTCTGTCTCGTTTGTCTTAGACTGTGTTTAAGCTGTGATCTGCCCATTCCCTGTGGTGGTAATCAGGGTCCTTCTCAGGACTAGATTACAGTGGTCAGGGATCTACAGGAGACAGGGTTACGCTGGCGGCCTGGACCTCTGTACCATTAACAGTACCTCCAGGTAGAGGGACTAGTCAGGACCCCAGTTCAGGGTCAGCATAGACCCCGGTCCACCTCTATCCAGAGACAGCGTGACACGTACACAGTATTGACCCACAATACATAGGATATTATGTCAGGTAAGACATTGCTGGCAGATACTATGTATACATGTTGATTTTCTCTATTATATGAAATTTAGAATGATGTCACATTAGATATAGGTTACTATCATTGAATATATCTGTTATACGTCGTGACATAGATACGGAGCTGACCAATTGACACAACAATATGTACAGATTTGCAGAATTGGTTGGTAGCCAGACTGGGCCTCTGGCTAACATTTTTTCAACGTAAATAGATACGGAGATGAAGAATTCCAACAACAATGTATTCTGCTGCATTGTACAGATATAATTAACTTTACTGCTTTAAAATTTGGGTGTTATCCAAAGTGGGACTCTGATTATGGGTGATACTCCAGAAATCTAGACGTATATTTTTAATATTTTGAGTATACTACATATACCTTTCATCTGTAGATCCACTACACGTGTTTTGTGCCGACTCTTTGTTGGAATTATCCAATGAATCCATTTGCAGCATCTTAACATCCATTAGACACCTAAACAGATGGCATTTTAGCTACCTCACTATGTGGCCTGCCCCACCACCCCTCCTCCACCAACAAAATTGTTCTTTTCTTGTGTCATACATACTGATGATGATGAGCCTTTCAGCGTGAGTCTGCCTATAGGCTCATGTAAGTGGATCGCTCAGCAGGACACTGGGGTACTCTGTACCCTGCCGGTGTGTTAAAGGGATGTGTCACGCCTGCAGTGACCCTGTCCGTGTCCCTTGCTGTACAATGAAAAGGGGAATAATTTACAGGGAGTATTACATTTTCTATTACACAGTTGGTTACGCCACCTGTGGTTTATGGTGAAAGCTGAACGGTGCTCCAGTGCATATCCTATGAAACTGGTGGTGATGCAGCAGTGTTTGACTAGCTCTCCACAGGCACAGCTTCTTGCCTCAGGGCTGAAGTAGATTTTGGTGTATGAATGGTGCTGTTAAATGTAGCAGTGTGTACAAGGTGCCGCTGGAAAAACTTTAGATCACACATTCGTGGCCAGTTTACAAGGCTTTACTCCGAGTTGAGGTGTGCACATATGCCCCCTTGGTACAGTATCTGTTATGTTTAGGTAGCTGAGGAGAAAAAGCAAAAAACGGCAATACATCAGAGAGGCTGGAACCTATTGGATTGCAGTAACCTGAACTAACCACACAACTAGAGGTAGCCGTGGAGCGTTCCTACGTTGATCCTAGACGCCTCATCACAGCCTGAGAGATAACTACACCTAAAGGCAGAAAGATGAAAGCTATCTGCCCCGGAGCAGATCCCCAAAGAAAATAGGAAGCCCCCAAACATGTAATGGTGGTTAGACAAGAAGAGAGCACAGACACAGACAGAAAATAGAATGAGCAAACGCTGGGGCCCAATCTGTCTAGAAAGAAAAGTACAGGAAAGAATTCTGACTTCAATCCAACAAAAAACCCTAAAAAATGCCAACTCTTCTGATTGCAAAAACACCTGAGATCACACGATCTCCACCACCTAAATCAGATCTCTGGTGTAACAAAACTAAGCCGCAGCCACTGAAAAAACAGGAAAAAGCAAATGAACAAATAACAGTGGCTACAGATAAACTGAGAGGAGTACAGGCCCCAGGAGGGGACCCGGCTGACCTCCACAGAAGTGCAGAAAACTATGCAAAAAGCAAGCACAAAAAGAAAGAAAGAAAATATCTTATCTGAAAGCAGATGATGCAGGCAGGACTCAGCAACTTCCAAATGAACCAGGAACCACAATTGAGACAAGAACAATTGATCACCGGCGACCATCATGGGACGGAACTGTTAGAACTCTCCTGTTAGGTTTTTTCTATTTTGCTGGTCACATGATCTTTTTTGCCTATTTAATCCTGCTCCGCCCTTCTGGCTTTGCTGGACTTCATTGTAATTTCTACTCTTAAGCTAGCCAGGTGCTTTGTTACCTTACTCAGTCAGTTTTGCTTGGTCTTCGGACCTCTATGTTCTATGTTGTTTGTTTGTCTTTTACTGCTACAACTTCTGTTACGAGGTGTCCATCTTTCTCCCAGTCCCTAGTTCTTGTAGGGATCCCTCCCTCGCATCTATAGGTCTTCGTACAGACTAGCTAAGGACTTTAGCGGGTCTGATCGCAGGATCAGGTTCCCCGTAACATCGTAGGGATCTAGCTTAGTTCTATCGTAGGGACAGATATCCCTTTCTTTCCTTAGTGCTTGTAGCAGAACATAACAGTAAGTCCAGCCCAAAAATATCTCTAAGGAAAGATTTCCAGTTTCCATCATGGTGTCGGTTCAGGAGTTGGCTCAACGCCTGCAGGGACTCTCTCTGGAGGTGGCCGAGCTCCAGCAACACGTGAGTAGCTGTTCTGGAGCACATTTTGTGGAGCCAAAGGTACGTTTGCCTGATTTATTTTTTGGTGAACAACAAGATTTTTTTTCTTTTAAAAATGCTTGCTTGTTGTATTTTTGTTTGAGGCCCAGATCCTCTGGTGATGAATCACAGCGCATAGGGTTCATAATGTCACTTTTGCGCAAAGAACCTCAGGAATGGGCCTTTTCTCTACAACCTAGTGATCCATGCTTTAGATCAGTGGAGAGTTTTTTTTTCTGCTTTGGGGTTATTGTATGATGATCCTGATCGCATCTCATCAGCTGAGACAGAATTGAGACGTTTGAGGCAGGGATCAGGTAATGTGGAAAAATATTGTGCTCACTTCCGTCGATGGTCTACTTAGGTGGAGTGGAACAATTCAGCTTTGAAAAGTTTGTTTCTTGCAGGGCTAGGTGAAAGGGTTAAAGATTTGCTGATTGCTTATCCCACACCTGGTAACTTGCAGGAGGCTATGCAATTAGCTATACGGGTGGATAGGAGACTGCGTGCAAGGGTTAATGAGAGTAAATCCTCTGCCATGTCAGCCCCAAGTCTGGAGAGGGTCTGTACTGACATTGGAGAGCCGATGGAGATTGGAACGATGGCACCCCGCTCTCAGGAAAAAGACTGCAGGTTTTCTGAAGGTTTGTGCTTTTATTGCGGCAAATCTGACCATTTCATTAAGAACTGTGTGCTTCGTATGAACAAAAAAAAAAAAAAGAGGTCAGTTCCGCCCGTATAGC